>JAMQMW010000547.1:74594-96024 GCA_024115155.1 Thelonectria blattea
CTTCTCGTTCTCAGTTGATGCGCTTCATCAACTCTCAATGCCTCAGACAGCTTTTTTGCGCGGAAGGTCTCGTCCTCAACGCGCGGCAAGTGCCGAGGCTGTAGCCGAATTCTCGCGTTGGGTTTTTGAACATGAAACAAATGGGAAGCAAATCGCAAGGAATTGATGACCCCTACAACAGGGCGGCCAATTCTTGCTCAACTCGCTGTCTGTTTGCGCTTCTAGAAAGTAGAATGGCTTGCTGGATCCAAACCAATATCGGTACATGGAATCCAGGGGGGCGGGACGCTCTTCGGTGCTTCTAACGGGGGATTAAGGAGCCCGAAAGTGGGAAGACATGCAGCTATGCGAGAGGGGCACGAGAGCGATGCCGGCAACCAGACAGCTTCAAAATTGCTGGTTGGCCTTGTTGACAAACTCATCTGCATCGTTTGCCATGGTCGCATTCGGTCCATAAATCATAGCGACGGTTAGTTTACAGTTTTTGTCAGGTCCTGACGTGTCCTCGCTGTAAGACTTGTCCTGGTGATGTCTATCAGACTGCATATTCAATCATTCATTTATCTTACCTAATCTGTCGGATATGCATAAACCCGAGGGTTGGGCGCATGTCCAAAACGCGTGGTGGTTGCCGGATGGAAGGTCGAAATTAGAAAGAAGAGTGGAAGGGGGTTGGAAGCTTTCCACGCTGGATGAGCGTGATGCCTTCCTCCAAGTAGCCTCTTTGAGCTGAGCATCCGGCCCCGTACGGCTGTCAGTGGAGGTTGTTAGTGGATCGACGCCCTAAATCTTGGGGTCGGGAACCCCATCCCTGGGATCAGGTTCAAGGAGCGTCCACTGTAAGTCGCGATTGATAGGCACCCGTTGCAGCCTTCTTGGAGGACCTGCGTGAGATGCACGCTGCAGGCCGCTAGCTTACAGAGGACGAGACCGCTGATGAGGCTCTTTGTCGGGTCCGGTCCCTGCCCTGCAGCCAAGGCCTCCAATCCATCCATGGATGGCGGACGGGACGGTGTCATCCATCAACGCCGACTGTGCACCTGCCATTTCCGGTACGTAAATCTCAAACCAGACCTGCGTAGTCCTGAGACCGCATTTGCTGCAAAGGCATGATCTATCATCCCAGTGGCCTCAGGCAAGGATCACGCCGTCATTCTGGTCTGAGTGCCCACTTCGCCTCCCTCAGGGCGCTCGCGATGCATTGTGAGAGGCCATCTTGCCATCCACGGGAGTCTACGGGCGTCCACGAGCCACTCACGGACCACTCGAGACTCCCTCACCACCGGTTTTCGCTCCTCTCTTTGGCTTACGATAGGCTCTGACTCCCTTTGCGAAACAATCTTGTCATTAAACCAGGTGGGGCGTTGGAAGATTTCGGATCGGCTTTCACAAATGTTCGGGTTCCCTCGCACGACCTCAGGAATTGTTTCTTAACGTTTAATGCTTAAGCACGAATAAGATGGTACGGATAGAGACTATCTAGTAGTAGTTACTAAGTTACTAGATAGTATGGAGTCTCTATACTTCTGTAAGAAAGTGCAGCCTCATTTGGCCTGCATGACAAAGTTCGAGACGGCCTCAATTCAACTCCTACAATATCCAGGGTTCCTTTCTTGTTGCATATCTGGGTATCTTGACTTGCACTGACATGACATGTTGCATCGTATGCCTTTATAGAAACAATTATTGAACTTAGCCGGAGTTTGATAATGTTATTCCTCCCTTTACCCGTCCGGCCTTTTCCTCCCCGTTCATCCTCTCATCAGCTGTATCCCTTAATGAATAGATGCGACTTTCCATCCGAGGTTCCCTTAACTCCTGATACCCACTCGGGGGGGTTCCCTTCTTCCCAGAGAGGTTCGGTCGTTCTCTGAATCGAGATTCCTGGGCAATTGTCTTGGCAACTGTACGGTCCCCGCCCCCTCCCAGAGATAGGTAGAAATGGAAGGCGCTGTTCTGTCCGGTCGCGGCCATTGCCCAGACTCTTGAGACACCTTATCGCGTGTAATTCGAGCCTGACCAGTTCTCCTGCTGTCTCACACTGTTGGAGAACCTCAATCATCCTCAGGAGGCAGTTCGTCATCGATGTATCGTATCAGCGAAACCCTCATCTCGGTGCTATCGTTCCCTCGAAGGACGTCGCTGATAAAGTGTGCTTCCACTTGCATCTGGACCATTTCCAGAGCTCCACGAAGCACACCACATAAGATGTTAGAGTACCAAAGCTGATCCTGAGCCCTGCCATCATCAGGTAACTCAACAAAGTCGGCCAATGGGTTCTCATCAAACACTAGAGAAAACTGGTTGTTGTCGCTCGTCCAATTTGTCACCTGCGGTGTGATGTTGAGGAAGATTTTGAACCCCACCTGTGATTTTTGGTCAGTTAGTCCCATGATAATGCCATATCGAAACGTACTCGGGCAATCATGTCGGCCGTCTCTCGGAAGTTGACGCATCGTTTCATAGTGTTGGACTTGGCGAGGTAATCTTCGATGAGCCGCAACCCGATATTGTATCCCATCTTGTCCAGCTGCTTGTTGACCTCGACATAGTCGCTCTCATAGTCTTTGCATAGTTGCGCGACAATGGTACCGTATGTTAAAGTCACTAGCTCGGCGTTGACCTTGTCAATTCGGGTTCTGTCAGACAGGGTCAGATCGTGACTTGGTGGTTGGGTATTGTTGTCGAACATACTTCCAGATTCTGAATATGTGTTAGAACCCCACGAACTGTTGATACGAACTGGGCGGCTTTGCTTACTCCTCGCCAATGCGAGATGCTTTGCTTGCAGACATAGTGCAGGCTTGACCTGGCGGTGTGGTTCAGCGAGCGACGAACAGGCCCTTGCTGGACAAAATAGCTGCAGTATGGACGATGGCAACGTGGTTCATCCGGAAAGGAGGCCGAAACGGACGTCGAGGGGTGGCTGTCGGTTGGGAGAGCTATGTCGCAATGAGAGCGAGGGGGAGTGATAGAGGCCAGACCCGCCAACGTCACCTTGAGCTATGTCGGTGCACGGAGGTTTTTGACCCCGATCTAGGAACAATGTTCGGCCCGGCCCTCAGCATCTCCAAGCAAGGTCCGAGAAAGCGTTTTGATGATCTCAAGTTAACGAAGGAGCTTGTCGACAACTTCCAGAATCGAAAACGAGCAAGCGCGTTAACGTTTTTAGAGTCGCCTCTTGTTACCTAAGCGTTGTATATCTTTCATCCGTCACAATGTCGGCCGAAAAGCGTCCCGCAGACGATGATGCGGGCATGTCGCAATCGCTTGTGAAGCGCCAGAATATCAACTCGTCGACTGGCGCGATCGCGCGCTTGAATGCATCCGGAAGCAATGCTTTGGTTCAGAGCGTACGTGTTTTTCAATGACTTGATGACTGGAAGCTCACGATTCACAGGCTCCGAGAACGAGCGGGCTGCAGGCGCCGGTGATGGAGCTGTCTGGTCACTCCGGTGAGATTTTCACCGCGAAGTTCGACCCTACGGGCAACCTGATCGCGTCTGGATCGATGGACAGGTCCCTGAGTATGCTTGAGTGCTCTACTGGCAAAGTGAAATGCGTGGCTAATGCTGACCAGTGCTCTGGAGAACCTACGGCGACTGCGAAAACTACGGAATATTGAACGGCCACCGCGGCGCCATCCTCGACCTGCAATGGTCGCGCGATTCGGAAATACTCTACTCGGCATCGGCCGATATGTACCTGGCGAGCTGGGACTTGACATCGGGCACGCGAATACGTCGATACGTCGGACACGAAGAAATCATCAACACAATGGATATCAGCAAGCGAGGAGAAGAAATCCTTGTGAGCGGTAGCGACGATTCAACGATTGGCATCTGGGATCCCCGGTCGAAGAACGCGATCGACTATATCCAAACGGAATTTCCCATTACAGCTGTGGCTCTTTCGGAAGCTGGCAACGAAATTTACGCTGGTGGCATCGACAACGATATCCGTGTCTGGGATTTGAGAAAGAAGGCTGTTGTCTACTCCATGCTGGGGCACTCAGACACCATCATGTCTTTGAGAGTGTCACCAGATTCGCAGTCCTTGCTTTCCTATTCCATGGACGCCACTGTGAGAACTTGGGATATCCGGCCGTTTGCACCAACCGAACGGCACATCCGAACACTTGACGGTGCGACGATGGGATTAGAGAAGAATCTGATGGGGGCCAGCTGGAGTGCCGACGGCAGGAGAATCTCAGCAGCTTCTGGCGACGGCACGGTGATGGTATGGTCAAGCGAGACGGGCAAGCTCAACTACAAGCTCCCTGGACATAAGGCTGTCGTGAATGTGGCAGAGTTCTCTCCCGGCAAGGAGCCTATCTGTATGTGCTGGTTTTTGACACTTTGGTTGGAGCCGCAGCTAACGAGAGACAGTATTGTCGGGGTCCTCCGATCGCACGATGCTTCTAGGCGAGCTCAAATGAGTTTGAATCGGTGGACTTGAGACAAGAATTGCGACTGGTCACTAATCTTGGCAACGGCAACGCCGGTTCTATGACGAGTAACGACGAGACGGCGAGGCTTCGGACCGCCGACCCGCGTTAGTGTATGCCGATGCTCGGTGTGAAGGCATAAATAGGCTCGGTCACCGCGATGGCATGTTGCTATTTTGGGGACATATTCCCAATAAAAAATGGTGATATTGTGTGGGGTGGCTGGTGGTTTTACAACGAAGAAGCAGGTGACGCAGGTGAATGGATTCACGCGCGTATACGAGGCAGAAGGCTACGACTCGGACAATGCAAAAGAGGGTGAGGGCATCGAAGGTGGGTTGATCTCGGTATGTGCTGGAGTAAATATAATCTGGAGAGTGGTGGAAGAGGATGCAAGCTGTTTCTGTAGGGAATTGGATCTGGCCCATCTGGGTCATGCTGGGGTAAGGGGGCGGCCCGTCTCGAGTAGATGTGGTCATTGGAGGCTTTCAAGATGAGAGAGGAGAGACACAGTCAGCCCCCTTTGGAAAAAGGAAGTAAACAAAAACATGGAATTCAGCCAAAAGCAAATGATATTTAATATTTCACGAATGGCGGCATCCTCGTGGTCCCTTCATTAACCACCAGGGCCGCCACAGACGATGTCTGATTGTCCAGCTGGTCAAGGGGTTGAGGATGAGTTTCAGGTGTTGATCGAGGACGACGCGTGGTTGGTCGGAGGCGAGGTACGTACCCTGGGGGAGCTCGCCACAGGTGCCCTGTGAGTGCCTCCTTCCGTGGCAATTGAAGGCCCGCAGTGAGGTGGCCGAGGGTTCGCATGGAATTGATGCTTCAGCTCTTCAACTCTACCTCGAAAATCAGAAGGGACGACCATTACGCTCAGTTCCCGCAGGCTGGACGCATCGTTATTGCTCTTGTCACATTATCAATCTCGATTTGTCGTGGAGGAGGTAGTATTCGTACTCCTTCTCACGTCGTGCGACACCCATCTCCCGCCCGTGCGCCACCTCCAGACCAAATGAGCTGTGGCTTTGCATCGTCCCCCGTCCCGTGTCTCACAATGGCAGCCGAATGCGTCTCTCACCCCTGTCCTTCTCACTCGCGAAGAAGCACTCCTGGCAGCTGCAGCTGAAAAAGCATTGGCTGAGAGATTGGCTACAACGCCCACTGTCGCAGCATGGGTTCACCATGACCCGTCGTCTCTCCTGGGCGGCCCCCTGTTTCGAAGGATTGGATGGTTCATTGGGCGTCCAACATGAGAAACATGAGCTAAAATCCCTGGTGATGGCCAAGTCGACTGGCTGTTCCGTCGCCATGTCCTTCTCTTGATTCTCCTCCTCGTTCTTTCCCGGACTGTCTGTCCAGTCTCTTTCCTTCCGGCATTGCGACCAGAGGGTCCGTCTCGCGAGTCGTCGTCGAGAGACATTTCTATTCGTACCTTCAAGTTTCCACTGCCGGCCGCTTCCGCTCATCTTTGTCCTTCTTTTTGGTTGCACCATGTCCGACGCCTCCCAGTGAGAAAAAAGAAACAATAATTATTACTACTCCTTCTTGATGCCGGAATCATCCTTCACTTTTTGATTTTTTGTTCCATTCCGACCTGGCCGTTCATTCCCTCTCATTCACTCTCGTTCTTTTCCTCCTACTCTTCGAAAACCGACTCGACCTCGACCGAGACAAGGCCCCGCCAATCGTCTGAGACGACCGTCTTGATAAGTCAAAAACGTGAAGGATTTCTCTGCAAACGAGTCCTCGACCACCATATCGACCATTATTAATCGCCGAGACCGCTCTTCGAGCGCAATTCCGACGAATTTCATTTGTCCCGTCACCCGCAAACGCACACCCTCGATAGAAGCGACGCATCCGGTGCCTCCTACACCATGGAGGACGATCGAGCCACCATGGAGCAGCTTCGAGCCGATCTCATAAGACGTGCTCGCATCGAACGGCACGGAGAGATTGATATTGAGCAAATGTCTTCGTATCCTCCCACGTCACGACGGCATTTGCCTCGACTCTTTCGACGTGGCCACCCTCCACCTTCAGCCCGCGAGATGTATAGCATCGACATCGAGAGTCCCAAGTCCCCCGAGGTCAACGACGGATCCGCCCAATCAAGGCCCTTCCAATTCTCAAATTTTGTCAGACCGTGGACCGCCCGATGGCAGGATCAAAGGGCGCAGGGCGAGGCGCTCCCCGAAATGCGCCAGTTCAGCCGACCGTTGACGGCTCCAGCGACAACAACGGCACCGCCAAGAGCTCATCACCGCTTTCTGCGCGAGAGATTCACCAACACCAACGGAGATGAATCACAGCTATCCGAAGATAGCATAATGTCTCAGCATCGTAGGAGACTGAGCGGCGATGCTCGTCCCGACCGACGGCATCGATGTGCTCAACACCCCAAGCGCTTCATGCTGTGCTTCCCATGGGTCAAGTCGAGCAGGGTTCGGAAGCAAATTATTGCTTGCTTCATCTCTGGCTTGATTCTGATTTTGCTCATTGCCGTCTGTATGTTTGACCGTCTCATCCATGGCCCTGAATTGGAAGCTGACAGTCCTCTTTAGATCTCGGTCTGACAATGACCAAAAAGGTCAGGACAAGTGAGATGACCATTATGTTGGTTCTTGTTATCCTGTTTGCTACTTTGTTCTTCTTCCACGGCCTCATTCGCCTCTGTATAACCCTTGTGCGAGGGAGTCGGCAGTCAGCCAACCGAACACACTTACCGAACTACGGTTCTCGAGGCTACGCAGTGCCACCTCAACCAATTCCAGTCGTGCTGGCGCGGGACGAGGAAGCTGCTGGCGTGGAGAGCGTAGCTGTGAAGTCGAATCCTCCCGCTTACGGACTATGGCGGGAGAGTGTTGTAAGTCTCTTGTATCTGAAGTTGGGCGTAGAGCGAGTGAGCTGACCCATCTGAACAGCGAGTCGACCCCAATCGTCTGTTCTGGCAACGCAACGAGTCCGTGAGTGAGGTCCAACCGCGACGACTTAGCCGTGTAGGGCCGCGGCCACCTTCATATGCGTCCGACGATGGCGTGTCATATGTAATGGAGGCAGCCCCCAGATCAACAGCCCCGAGAACCGATGTCCCCCTCCCGGTACATCCCTCCGAAGTAGGACGAGTGGCTCAACCACCAAGAGAGACGTGGCGTTAAGTGGACAGTCGAGATATATTTGGACCGACAAGGTTGGAGTCCCCAAGTGTTTGGAATGGCCGCTCAGATATCATGCGCTGGACGCTGAGATTGGCTGATGGATGTCTTTATTCTCTGTTCTGTTTGGAGTAGCGACACAAGCACGGCGTTGTGGCGGCGGGGAGGACTTAGACTATAGGAACAGGTTCTCAACCGGCGTGGATAATTGGGTAGCCAGGAATTGGTCAACGAGAGACTGATGGATAGGCAAAGTCAAGGAGAGCTTCCACGAGAATCCTAAGACGGCTAATGCAACCTCAAGGTGGCACGGACTCTGAGCCACAGCACGAGAAGCTCTCGAAGCTGCTCGTAGTTTGCTTCGGAGTCACACCACATCACCCTCCTTGTATACCTGTCTATAGTTATCAATGATCTTGGTAATGGCCACAAATTTTTCCACGATACTTGCAGCCCTCTGTACGTGCCCATGCACTATCAGGAGAGGATTTACACGAAGTCCCGGCTCACCTGTGGCACGATGTATGGTCCAATGGGCCAAGTGCCTAGGCGCGCTCCCCGGCAGGTTGACGGACCGAGGACGTCGTGTTCATGATGATGTTAAGTAAGCGCTGCAGGTGAAGATTGGGTCGAGGTTGTATAGCTTGATGTCCGGGCGCCTGCGGCATGCCGGATGAAGGAAGTGACACATGCCATTCTGTCGGTGAGATTGTGCTTTCCCTTTGTCCAATCCGAGAAGACCGGACTTCCCAATGCTATAGACCCGGCTGCCTCTGACTGGTTGAGGGACATTTGTGTTACGGGAGGGCCCAGCTTCGGCACAGGTACATGGGGGCAAAGCGGCATGCTGGAGTGATCACGCGGTTCTCCTCGAAGTAGAGATGCCCAGGCGGCAAAGCCGGCTGGATGGGCAGAGTGCATGTTCCTGATGGTGATTCGCGGTGTTTGGCCGAGAAAAGGACTCATATTACTGGCGGTCCTAGGTTGGATATGTGATGGCCGATGGGTAAAGTGTAAATACCTATCGAGGGGATTCGTAAGTTTAGTAGTGGAACGATGATAGTCTAAGCCGGCGTATAAGTCAGGTACCGGTACCAACGGAGACTGGTCCCAACAACGCGTAAGTGCAGTTGACGATGGTCGGAAAGTTGATCAGACACGGGCCAGCGAGGGGTCTCGGGTCAGTCAGTGTTACCCAGGGCTCCGCATGAGAGAAGAGACGATTGTTCTCGAGACAGATATTCGTGAATGTTCCTGGGTTCTACAACGTTCTTCATTCCATCCGGAAATGGTGGCAGCGAGGCAAGGCTAAACTCTTTGAGTTGCCGGATTTGGTCAGGCACCAGATCCAATAGTGTAAGGCTTATGAATGAATGACTTGTAAATTAACCGCGAGCAGGTGACCTCGTTCCACGAGATTCCTTGCCTCGTTTGGAGGTATCCCGTCGCCGTTCGGCCGCGTGCCATTCCCCCGTTGAGTGACTCGGCTGCCGCTTTAGCATTTGTCCACACAAGCATCGCCAACACCACGGCTCGCATGGCGTCCAATGCGGTTCCGTCAGTGGCATGCCCCCAGGCCGTTTTCTCCGTCGCCCATTGTTCTCTTGCGCCAGTCATGATGGATTCCATTGCACCTCGGCCAGTCGAATTCGACGGAAAGAACCACCCACCGGCGACTGTCCAGTGTCCACCCCACCGCACCTGCCCACATCCACACATCCACACGCATCCACACATCCGCGGGCACACACAGTACACACACACACACACACATGGAAGTCAAAGGCCGCCGCACGACACCCGTTTTCCCCAGCGGAGGCGAGAACAGAAAGTAGGAAGGCGCGCCGCAGCGTTTATTGGCAGCCCAACCAGTTGACCACTTGCCCCCCCCTCCCTCCGTCCCCTCTCTCGCCTCCCCACAAGTCGTTGTACCGGTATCCCTCATTCCTCCCTCCTTTCCATCCTTCTCCCCTCATTTCCCTTTCTTAACGCGCGAAAAATTTTCTATTGCCTCTTGGAAAGAAATTGATCCAAAGCTGGTGATACTCTTCCCTGTGCAACATCCGCCATACTTATACGCCGACTTCCCTTCTCTGTCTTGGACACTTCCTTTTCGATTTTATGCTCAAATATTTTTGAAAAGGTACGTAGAATCCTTTTGTGTGCTTGTGTTCGTTCGAACTTCCCCTCCCCCTCGCCCCTCATCCGCCCGCCCACCGGCGACTGCTTCCTGCGACTCTGGCATCTTCCGCCATCTGGCCGATAATCGCATGCGATGCGAGCACTCCGGTTCGACTCGCGACTTCGCGGACACCATTTCTGGGACGACAAATTATCCATGTTGCGCAACTCATCCGACAAACCATCCGATCCTCGATCGACTTGACCCGGCTCCGCCTTGGCCTCCGTGTGCGACCCGAATTCCCGGTGCAACGTCCGAAATGCAGAACCTACCTGCATCCCGTTACAATTTTATCGACCGAACGTTTTCGACCTTGCAGATTTAGTCTGCCATCATTTTCATGTGGTGCGGGGTCGATGTCGGGTCGCTGACGGGTGTCGCCGCCGTGTTTCCTCGATCGATACACAATACACGACGACCACAAGCCTTCGGATCCGGTCTCCTGAGGGACTTCGGGCGTACAGCCGCGAATACGACCTGATTATATATACGTGCTGCCTCCGCGTGGCTTTAACGACCCTGGAGCTTAGCGAATTATGTATTATCCTCGTCGTTGCGACACTCGACGATGGCGTCCTCGACTGCGCATCCCGCCAGGCCGGACTTCGATGCGCCCCTTGCGCCAACGGTCGCGACAGATTCATGAACTACGGCTCCGAACCCCGATACGAAATACTGGATTGCGACCAAGCGCAGTAAAATGGACTGGGCGGGCTGGAGGGCACTTCGTCGTTCAAAGCGAAACATAACCAACCGAGGAGCATGCGCTGACTGCGAAAATATTTAGACACCAAACTACATCATGTCTTCTCTCTCTCGTCGTGCCTGCTACAAGTGTGGCAACGTTGGCCACTACGCCGAGGTTTGCTCCTCTGCTGAGCGTCTCTGCTACAACTGTAAGTGCCATCGGTTTGATATAGACGCGTCGATACTAACCTTGAATTTATAGGCAAGCAGCCTGGTATGATCGATATTGTGTCCCCGACCACCTTCGCCATAACTAATATTCCCCATAGGCCATGAATCCAACGGCTGCCCCCTTCCCCGTACTACCGAGGCGAAGCAGTGCTACCACTGCCAAGGCCTCGGCCACGTCCAGGCTGACTGCCCGACTCTCCGTCTGAGCGGCACCGGTACCAGCGGCCGTTGCTACAACTGTGGCCAGCCCGGCCACCTTGCTGTAAGTTCAGAAACCGTTCGTCCCAACACTTAGTCGTCGTGAACTGACGCTTCCGTTTGTAGCGTGCTTGTCCCAACCCCGTTGGACCTGCTATGGGCCGTGGCGCTCCTATGGGTCGCGGCGGTTTTGCCGGCGGCTACGGCCGAGGTGGCTTCGGCGGTGGCCCCCGTCCCGCCACCTGCTACAAGTGCGGCGGCCCCAACCACTTTGCCCGCGACTGCCAGGCGCAGGCCATGAAGTGCTACGCTTGTGGCAAGCTGGGTCACATTTCCCGCGACTGCACCGCTCCCAACGGCGGTCCCCTCAACACTGCTGGCAAGACCTGCTACCAGTGCGGCGAGGCCGGCCACATCTCCCGGGACTGCCCTCAGAAGAACGCTGCTCCTGAGATCGCCCCCGAGGTGGTTGACATCAGCAACGTGCCAGCTCCTGCCGTTGCTCCCATCGCCCCAGTGGCTTAGAAGGCATTCACGGCTTTTCGTCCAACTCGGTCCACCTGGACCGACTTGGACGGCGCCGACGAGATCGGATCCCCGATGCGGGAGATGATTCAAGTCGGCTACAAGATGTGTTTCTTGCCTCTTCGAGATTGAGTTTTCATTTTTGATGCCGACACGCGAACACACTCTGACTCGACCATTACACTCATACTTTTTCCTTGTTCAAGTTCATGTTTATTTTGTTCCGAATCATGCAATTGCCTTCACCTTTCTCTGGCATCGGCTTTGCACGGCGTCTACTGCACCTCCTTCGACCTGGAATCCCAAAGTCCCATCGTCGGTCAACGTTTGGACTGCGATGGCGACGGGCTGCTGTCTCCGAAGACTCGGCTCTCGTCCCTTCGAGAGTCTCTCGGGTAATGACGACATGCGGAGCGGCGAAGCAGGAAAAGACATCTACCAACAATATTTCCCTTTTTCCTTTATTTTTCTTTTTACCTAGACTTGTTTGTGCGGATCCTTGGTTACTATGGGGTCTCTTGGCGGTTTCCTCCGCATCATGACACCTTTCCTCGAGAGAGAACTTTGGATCATTCACCCAAGGACTACTACTACGTTTTTAACGACAGACGCTGCCACGTGGCTCTTAACGACTGGAGAAATTTACGGCAACGTGCGATGGATATACCCCGCGAGGCTGATGATGTTGTTGAGCTTTGGATAAATGCGCTGAGACGCAGGTCTCGACCAGAGAAGAAGTTGTCTCCGCCTGGCTGCGGTGAAAAGGTCGAACCTCGCAGAAGCTTGTGTGCCGCCCAGCGGCAACGATCAGTGGACACGTGCGTGAGAAGTGGTGGGCTGAAGGACGGATTGATCGTCGGCAGCGGAAGGGGATGCCTTGTCCTGGTTCCCGAGGGACAAGGCTCGCCCCCCTCCGCATCCGCGACTGCACCTGCGCTGTGCGAGCGCAGATGCAATTGGGGGCCGTGAGGTGGCGGTGGTGGTTGTGCGGAGGACGTCTCCAAGAAAAGCAGCGGAGACAAGGGGACGAGAAGAAGAAGCAAAAAGACAAGCGAAGAGAAGAAGAGAGAGCCTGGGGCGTAGGAGGGCTCTCGTCTTTGGGGTGGCTGTTGTGGTTGCTGGAGCTGGAGGGGACGCGGACGATGCAATGAGCAGAGCTGTAAATGAATTGATTCACAAAAGAAAAGATGCTCTCGAAGGCGCATGTCGATGAGATGAGGTGCGACGAGTTGAGTTGAGGTTGACGACGAAAGCAGAAGGAAACACATGGGTTGACCAAACGGAGAGGGGAAGGATCCCTCATACATATTCACGGTGGGTTCACTGTACCATCTATGGGCGCATGTCTATTTGGAGACACTGGATTGGCATCTTGTTTGGTTACGGCTGGCGTACGGACTGGAAAAGGAGTAAGTCATGGCGTTGATAGAGCGGATTCTCTGGATGGCCTCACTGCCTCAGCAGGTGAGGAAGGTCTCGGAGACTTTTGTAACATTGTGGTGTTGGTATTCGGAACCTGGGCGCGTGAAATGATTCATGATAGGCCGGCAATTCAGGCAAAAACGGTGTGGTAGGGCTGCTCCTGATGAATGATGACATTTGGCTGGGTTAGGCATGCAGAGTTTGAGACGTGGTCAGCAAGAAGGCTGGTGATACCCCCCATGGATTATGAATGTGGTACGCAGGACTTTGTGCTGTCTTGGTGTTATCTGCCAAGTTGGAACAAGTAGCAAGGGGCTGAGACATCATAGAACGTATTACCTAGATGAATACATGGAAGTGATATATGGTTGGTTGGCGCTTGAGACAATTGATGCTGGCCAAGATGCATCCATCTCTGCAAACCAGGCAACCACCATATTCCGTATGATGACGCGCTCTGGCGATACGAAGCCGACCTGCCGTCACATCACCACCACTAGGATACAGAAGTCCCTATGCAAAACAACACAAGTTCTCAAGCGGCGCTTTGACTGGATCGATTTACGGAGAACAGGGCTGAGCCGCCCAGCCCTACGGCCCGACGAGGGGGGGGGCGGCAAAGGCAGCTCCGGCCCCCAAGGGGGACCCAGTGAACCAAAAGCTGGTCGTGGCCTGACGCTGGCGGTTGCACCTTGCAGGGCGCAGGGTCCCCGGACCGCCTAAGCCTCGATGGAGAGGAGGGGGAGACGTCCCGCTCCGGTTTTCACGCTTGGGGAGCTTGGGGAGGCGGAGGAGGTTGGTTGGCTCGGCGGTGTCTGGACCGAGGGAGGGAGGAAGGATTGAGAGATATAACGAGCTCGAGGAGGCGTCTAGGTATGGGCTTCGTACGAATTGGAGTTTGGGGTGACCTGCTAGTGAGATATTCCTGGTCGGGCGCTTCTTCAGCTCTACCAACGGAGGAATGAAATGGTCGAGGTTGGCGCATCGTGGGTGGATGATGTGGCACGGTGCGACGCTTACATGCATGGGAAATGTACACGAGGAGGACTTCGTTCCTTTCGGGGAGACATATTGCCAAGGGTGATAGTACGATGCAGCCGAGCACTTAGTCTAGACCGGAACGAGCTCAGCTGGAGCTCATCCATGAAAGCTTGGGGGTTGTTTAAAAGGCACCGGCGAACCCCAGCTTCGGACGACAATTCCTAATTCTTGCTGCATACGCCGCTTCCCCCTCCACCACCTCCTTCCCTCTTTCCCATCTTCAGTGTTGTTCATGCCTCCCGCGTCCGGCTTTGACGTCGCCTCCAAACAGGAAGGTGCACCTGCTTCCAAGAGGAAGGAAGAACCTACCAAGAAATTGGCCTTTCATCAACCTCACCGTCCCACCGCCGGCCAATCCAACAAGATGAACAACTGCGACAACGCCTCCGAGGCCTCTGCCCCCGCGGCGCCGCCTGAGATCCCGACGCCAGAGATGGACAAGCTTGCGGCTAAGCGGCTCAAGCAGACGCCCCAGGAGATCATTGACGAGTTTTGGGCCAAGTTTACCACCAAGAAGCCCGGCCAAGGTAATTCCTCCCCTCTTCGGGCCCCGTAGACCGTTGCTGATTCCGTGCTCCAACTCCCAGTGACCACCGTCATCCCCGCCAGCACCTATGCCGACATCGTCGCCAAGAAGAGCAAGAAGAATGTCGAGGCCAAGAACACCCAGGCGTCTTACGACGAGGCTGCCGCTATGTGCCGCGCCAAGGTCGAGAAGATTGTCAAGGAGTGTCGCCGCATCAACAAGAAGTACCGAGATCCTCACTTCGACGTGGAGACTGACCTGAAGCTGGAGATCCGCGACTGTCTCCAGTCGCTCTGCCACACCAAGGATGGCGAGACTCCCGGCACTGACATGTGGCCCCAGAGCGTCAAGAGAGTCGAGGAGATTTTCGACGACCCCCAGTTCTACATCGACGGTCCCACTGCCAATGATGTGAGGCAGGGCCGCGATGGAGATTGTTGGCTGATGTCTGCCCTGTGCACCCTCAGCAACAAGAAGGGCCTCATTGAGAAGCTCTGTGTGGCCAGAGATGAGGCTGTCGGTGTCTACGGCTTTGTCTTCTACCGAGACGGAGAGTGGATCTCGGAAATCGTTGATGATTTCCTTTACCTTGTTCGTCAATCCGTTTCTCTGCTCTGCCCTATTCTATGCTAACAAAATGTCCAGATCAAACCCGACTACGACGAAGGCTTCTTTGACAGGATCCTGTTTGATGACGTCGAGCGTACCAACTCTGACGAGGCCTACCGCAAGGTCTACCAGTCTAACAGTAGCGCTCTGTACTTCGCTCAGTGTGCGCATCCGCAGGAAACCTGGCTTCCTCTTTTGGAGAAGGCCTACTCCAAGGCCCATGGCGATTATTCGTGCATTGAGGGCGGGTTTGGTGGCGAGGCCATGGAGGATCTCACTGGAGGTGTCACCTCGGAGCTTTGGACCACCGATGTTCTGGACAAGGTGCGTTCGACAGGTCAATTGGATGAGATATATGACTGACCTGTGTAGGAATACTTCTGGAAAGAGGAGCTTCTAAAGGTCAATGAGGAATTCCTCTTTGACTGCAGCACCGGTATCTGGGGCAATGGTTGGGGAGAGCGCAAGGGCATTGTCGAGCTGCACGCCTATTCCATCCAAAAGGCTGTTGAGATCGATGGCCAGCGTCTCCTCCGCCTCAAGAACCCTTGGGGCAAGCACGAATGGAAGGGCGCCTGGAGTAAGCCACTATCTACCGCGAGCACATGAGATTTTCATCTACTAACAATTCGCCTCAGGCGATGGTTCCAAGGAATGGACGCCGGAGTGGCTCACCAAGCTCGACCACAGGTTCGGCGATGATGGAGATTTCTGGATATCGTATAAGGATCTCCTCCGCAAGTACCAGGCCTTTGAGCGAACTCGTCTGTTTGGTCCCGAATGGCGCGTCTCTCAGACTTGGACTACTCTCGATGTCCCGTGGACCCCTGACTACCACGACACCCACTTTGCCTTCAGTATCGCCAAGTCTGGACCTGTTGTTATTGTCCTGTCCCAGCTTGATGACCGCTACTTCCGCGGTCTGCAAGGCCAGTATCGCTTCACCCTCCGCTTCCGGGTTCACAAGGCTGGCCACGAAGACTACCTCGTCCGAAGTTCCACCCCTCTGCGCATGTCGAGATCGGTCAACGTCGAACTCGATCTGGAAGCCGGCGAGTACGAGGTCCGCGTCAAGGTTGACGCTACGAAATGGGATCATATGCTGCCCATCGAGGAGGTCGTTCGTTCCAACGCCAAGGATCGCCGCGACAAGCTCATCCGAATCGGTTTGGCCTACGACCTTGCCCACAGCAGAGGCAGAGTCATCCAAACTCCCGAAGAAAAGGGTGCCAAGAAGGCGCACGAGAAGGAAATCAAGAACAAGGTCAGAGGCAAACTCAGAAAGAAGCTCCTCAAGCAGCGAGAAGAAACCCACTATCTCGCCACCAAGCAGTACCAGAGGGCCGTCAGAAAAGCTCAGCGAAAGAGGGAGAAGCACAAGGCCAAGATGGCTGAGAAGAAGGCCCGCAAGGAAGCTGCCAAGGCCGAAAAGGCTGCTGCCAAGGCTGCCGAAGAAGCCAAGAAGGCCGAAGAGCAGAAGGGAGACGACGAGAAGGAGGCGGAGGAGAGCACCGAAATCACTTCCACTGAGGAGGTTGACAAGCCGACAATTACCATTGAGGAAGCCCCCCTGACCCCCCAATCCAACGTCGACGACGAGCCGGCCGATACCAATGAGTCGGAGTCTGCCGCTAAGGACAAGGCTGAGGATGTCAAGGACAAGGTCGAGGAGCCCAAGGCAGAGGTTGAAGAGCCCAAGGAGAAGGTTGAAGAGACCGAGAAACTGCCTGAAGAATCCAAGGAAAAGACGGAAGACGTTCAAGAGGAGACCGAGGACGCCCCTAACACCGAGTCTGCTCCCGTCGTCGAAGATGCCGAACCCGAGAAGGAAGCTGAGGAGAAGACCTCCGAAGAGGAGCAGAAGGAAGAGGAGTCAGGGGACAAGACGGAGGAGGCTAAGGGCGAGGAAGAGGAGGAGGAAGAGGAAGAGGAGTCCGATGACGACGACATCAGCAGTGTCGGCGCCCTCTCCGACCTCTCTGACCGGGAAATCGAGATTGCCGTCGATGCTCTCCAACGGCCTGGCACTCCTCCGGTCCCCGGACTGCCTGAAGAGGACGAGTTGGACGAGTTCCAGAAGAACCCTTGGAACGCCGTGGTTGTCGTTGGTCTTCGCGTCTACCACAAGGTGAGCGACGAGGACAACCACGAGGAAGCTGTGCAGCTCAAGGTCATTCGTCCCATCCACTTTGACCAAGACGACAGCGAGAGTGACAGCGACAGCGATAGCGACAGTGAAGACGAAGCTGTCGAAAAGGAAGACGAGGCCGAGTGCGTCACCCAGAGCCTGGACGTCGACGACAGCGCCAAGGATGCGACGCTGCAGGGAGAGGTTGCCGACAGGAAGAAGAGCATCATGGGTGACGGTGTCAAGCCGCCGTCGTCCTAGTCGGGCGGTGTTTTTTAGGATGAGAAGACGGTCACAGAATGAACTCGGTTGGATGATGCACGATGGAAACGCCCCCCTTACATAGTCTACTAGCATGCTTATGAATAATGAATACGATTATTCGTCATGAAATTCTGGCACTTGCAGTTGCATCGTCCAAAGCCGAGAATAAGGTTGGAAATAAGATGGCCTATCCGAAAACTAACTCCTCGCTCAAAAGGACAATTGTCAAAACAGGGTATACCCTCCACTACATTAACACTAACCATTGGTTCCTTGATTCAAGTTACAACCAGCCTCGGCTCGTACTCAGCCTCTTGTAGCTACTGTTCCTCACATCGCCCGACCCAGGCTGGAAGCCCGAACACGTCGTCTCCGTGGCAAACCTCCCGCGCGGCAACCCTCCGTTGGCCTCTTCGAAGAAGTAGTGGTTGGCGCTGTGGGCGTAGGCGACGCGCCACGGTACGGTGAGGTGCCTCTTCTCGGGGCCGGCGCCGCAGCTGCCGTTGAGCTGGGCGCTGGGCGGGCTATTGACGGCCAGGGAGAAGAGGTTCTGCGGCTCGGTGAAGTCGGTGACGAGGCCGTTGCGCATTACGAAGTAGAAGAGGCAGAAAAGGTTGATGCCAAAGACGAGAACGAGCACGACGTAGAAGACGCTCTGCCAGGCGAGGATGTGGCCCGATGTGTACTCCTGAGTGATGAGAGTGGCATTAAAGGTTTGCAGGTGGCCCGGGCCGCTGGCGACGATGTTGCCTGGGTCTTTGTAGTCGTAGTAGTGGCGGAAGGGTGAGCCGATGGCGGAGAGGACGACGAGGGACGACGAGTAGACGGCGAGGGCCTCAGCTATCGAGGGTAGGAAAGTCGGGAGACGGGGGCTCTTGAGGGCGAGCTGGGTGAGGACGCGAGCGTTGGAGGCGTTGACGTTGGCAGCACCGCCATTCAAGTCCATAGAGAGACGCCATTGATCGGCAAGCCACTATCATCAAACTTATGAGCACACGCACTTTCTGAGATCACCGAAATAGGGGCAGACTCACCTTCCAATCCAAAGACGGCGCAGACCATTCCTGGTCCTTGGAGAAAGACCTCAGGTAGCTGTCGCCATCGCGAGGGTCCTCACAGTGAGCCTTCATGGTCGCGCCCGCGGTGCCAGAAATGTTGAACTGCGTGGAGCAGTTGGGCGATGTCCATGATCGGAGCTGGCAGAGCGTGTAATTGTTAAAGTTGGCCGTCTTGCCAAGGATGTACATGGAGTCGCTGTTGTAGACGGACGAGTTGGTGAGAAGGTTGAAATCGTACGGATACTGCATGTGACTGCGTGTTATTCAACTTTCCATGGCATGGGGAATTATCGACGACTTACAAGCTGAAAGACGGGTGGTCTTCGCTGGTATTTGGGTCCCCATTTGAAGATGTCGTCGACCTTTGTTCTGTTGAGCCAATTGTCGTTTCCCTCGCTATCGACTGGCTGCGGTACATCGCCATCCCATCCATCCTCCCCGATGGTCTGGTTGCCAACACCGCTCGCACGCGAGACGGCATGGGGCCACTCGGTATACACCAGGGGAGCTAACTCGTCCTCGTCCATGTTGACGCAAAGAGCATTCACTGACGGTGCAACAACACCAGCACGAACGGCATATTCTCCTACGCCCGAGAGGTCGTCGGGCTGGAGGATGCCGTTGACAGGGTTGGTGGCAGCCGCGTAGACGCCTGGGTGCGGCATGGCGAGAGTAACGTTGTTGATGATCCTGCCCGTCTTTTCGAACTGGTCCGTCACGTTTGAGTGCTCCGTCTCGATCCATGACGAGTACAGGGTGGTATTGTCGTATAGTAGCATAGTACCATAGGGCCGCTTTTTAATGTTGTTCGGGATTTCCGTGCCGTTGTCGTTGATACCCGTCCAGGTATTCATGAAGTTGAGCAGATTGCGATATGAGAGTCCTGACTGTGTCACCAAACCACGTTAGCATCATGTCTCTGGGGCGGTAGAACAAGGGGAAGAGGAGTAAGGAGAACGCAACTAGTTGAATATTCATACAAGACTCGCTCGAGCTCTTGTCTTCTTTGAGACTGATCATGTAAGGACAGTCGTCCCTGGCGTAGACGGCGTTGGCGTAGGATGTGTGCACGTATCCGCCCACTTCCTTATGCTCCCACTTGCCGAACTTGAGCTTCGGGGCCACCATGGCATCTGAGGCAGTCGTATAGAAGGCTGCGGCAAAGGTTGCGGTGAGAGAAAGAACGCCAAGGAGGGTGAGGGCAGACGAAGCCACCGTCTCGAAGTGAGTGATGAGAGAGCCTGGCTGGATGACCCAATTACGCATCGTCATCTCGGCGAGAGACATGCCGTTAGCTTTTCGAATAAAAGAGCGACGGGTCAGGACCTGGCCGATAAAAGACACAAAGACGGTGACAAAGGACATTTCCACCGTCTTTGCGAGAAGCGCCGCGAGTGTCGTGGCAGTGGATGGTAAAAGCCCCTGGTGGGACGAGATCTGCTTGCCCCATCTCGGCTGAAGGATGGCAGTGACAAGCCAAATGCCACTCAGGAGAGTTGAGTACAAGGACAGGACGTAAATGGTAATGGATAGCCAGCTGGTTCTCTTCTGGTGGATGTCCTTATTGGACCAGCACTGGCTTGGAGGCTCGCCGAACTTGGTATAAAAGGCCTCGTCGTCAAATTCGTCGTCATCGTCGGGCATTTCGCCTCTCGGTTCGAGGTAGTCGAGCCCGCCGGTCGATCTCACGCCGAGAGAGTTCGCTTGAGCTATCGGGGGTGCGGTTCTAACATTACTCGTCGCGTCATGGGCATCCGACTCGGCAGGTACACGGGCCGACGCAGGCATCGAGGGCGTCCAATCTGCTCTCTCCGGAGGTGAGTTGGGTGCAAGAGTCCTGGCCATATCTGGACTCAAGTAGTTCGACGCAGGCTGATCATGTATCTGAGCATGTATCGTGTTGGGAGAGGCTCCAGCCGTGTTGGGCGAGTCGACGGACGCATGGTCGATGAGGGCCGAGTACGAGTGAGGGGTCCCGGGGGGACTCGTCCTCGTAGGAACATGAGCAGACGAGTCTCTTAAGACAGAAAGCCCCGCATCCCTCTCCTCCGTATCCGCTGTGGTCGACCTGAAGCTCGCGGTCGCTGTGGCGCTATCGTCAAATTCGGACAGTTCGTGGTCGATTCCGGATGAGAGCATACGCCGGTATCCGCTTGGATTCCGAAAGAAGCCGCGTGAGAAGGAATTGGCCGTGGCAGTCGTATTGGAGCGGGAAAGAACAGAGACGTCATCGTAGTTGCTACTTTCCGAGCCTGACGAGAGAGCTCGAGGGCGGGTTCCTGATGATTCGGCCATTATACTTTTCCAAGCTGGGGCGGATGAAGTGGCGGGCTTGGAATACGGTGTAAAGTCAGGGCAATAGCCCCATGGCAGCCGAGTTCAGCTTTCGGGGAAGTTGTGACCAGACGCCGAGGAGTAGAAATGTCGACTCGAGATTAGACGTCTGTACGGTGATAGACGGGTGTGTGGAAGGGTGAATCACAACGGAACCCGATATATGACAAGAGAAGAAACAGGTATGATAACAGAGAAAGGAAGAGAGAGGGAAAGAGAAAAAAGAGGGCAAAGTATTTTTGGCATCGGTGGTGATTTGAAGAAAAGGAAGCAACAGACCGTCGAGCAAGAAGGCGGGGAGTGGGCCAGCAAGCAAGTCGAAGGATCGCGTCCATGATGGGACAAGGATTAAGGACTGGCAGGGGATCGATCGGCAGCGGCCACTTGGAGAGTTAGGCCACGATGATGATGGAGAGTGAGTTGGATGTATTGGTGATCGTACGGACAGAAACACAAAGGTCCCCCAAGGAGGAGTTGGTTGGTTGGCTCCTGCCTGCTAACATTTATGTTGGCTGTCAACTGGCGAGGAAGGAACAACCACTCCTCTGGCCCAACACAACATTTCTTCTCCTCATGGTGTTGCCTCACTCTGTCTGAAACTGTCAAAAAAAAAAAAA
>JAMQMW010000056.1:0-34618 GCA_024115155.1 Thelonectria blattea
AGATCTTTTGGAAGAATATTTGGGGACTGCCGACTCGAGATGCGGCCTCCTTCTGAGGCTCACCTTAGCCTTTATTAGAGATTCAATAGGTTTCTGTTACCGGTTCTCTCGCTAGACTGTCTCTTTCTTTTAGAAAGCGAATTCCTTCGTTGCTCCGAAGCCTTCCGTTTCTCCCCTCCCCTCATTGTGGAAGACATACTTAACTAGCCGTTGCTGGTTCTCTCACGATAGTGGCACTTTCCTTTTAGAAATGCGGGCTGTTAGTATTGCCTGACGCTCCCCTTCCCTCGTCACCACCTCCGGTACCCCCTCTGCCACTCTCACATTCGCCCAATAGCTCCCAAACCGTCCCCCTCCCAGGAGAGCCTCTCACGAGGCACTACCAGCTCATATGAGTAATGCTTATGATATCTGTGACTCAAATGGCGTGACTTCCATGGCTAGGTAGGTAGGACACATCCAGTACGCCTCAGACCGTCCATCCCAATCCCCGCGACGCCCGCCAGGGCCGCCAAGGGCAAGCCCACAGCCCGTTATCCGATTCAATATCTACCTTCATCCCTAACCTCATCCCGAACGAAGCGTAAGTCCTATGTACTACTAATTTACTCCTCTAATATGTTTTAGTATATATAAGGCTTCCAAACCTTATCCAAACGTTGTCGATAAGGCAATTGAAGACTGTCTCCTTCGCCTCTCCAGCTCTCACTCCTGCACCCAGACCTCACCACCGGGCCTCGCCTCAAGAGATGTTGGAAGCCCAGCGAACTGACAACAAACTCCGAGTACTGAGCGAAGCAATTTCTTCGACTTCCGACCGGAAGATGCTGGTATGCCACAACATGGATCGTTTCCACTGGCACACCGAGACAACGGAATGGCGTCAGGTGTATGAGAACATTGTCTTGATTGCATGGAAATACGGACTGGACCGTGAGGAATTTGAGTACTATTGTACAATTCCTTCGCCAAGCAGAGCTGACCCGCGAGTCTTTTATCCCTACCGCGTTCTCTCTAGGCCTCGGGCGCAGGGACCTCACTGGATTGGCCATTCATGTTTTCTGCCAAAGATTCAGGTGCTCAAAGCCATTTGATGTTGCCAGAGATCATTTTTCGCATCTTGGATCGTTGGGGTTTGCATCTTGTGTCGTGGAAAGGCCTCATGTTCAAATAGTTTCTATGCCAGGGACCCGACTATGCCATCGCGATGCGCATCGGAATCACGGTGGGAAAAGGCATTAAGCACCTGCGTTACCAACGGGGTGGCATTCCGAAGAGATTTCGGAAATTGCCCCTGCATTTATCTTTTCATTAGGTATAATGCGCAAATTAATCGGACGATATTATCAGGTACCTTGGAGGCCATTGGGGAAAGGGGCCCTCGCTCCCATCATCCAGACATACCTAACAAAATGCAGTGTCCTAAATAAATTTAATACGTCAAATAGATCCAGAGACGCGATGCGCTTAAGCTTAGACAAGTTGAATCCGATCTCCTAACTCTCGTTCAGCCTTACCTTGATTGATACCCGCCCTGCGCATCATCTGTCCTTCCCCTTTTATTGTTTCACCAGTGTCCAGTGCGCTGTATTTACGGATACGAAGCATCGAATCCCATGGTTCCCGAAGAGTCATTCGAAACGTCGTCAGCTGGTTAGGGCCTTGGCCCGTCCAGGATGGGCATCCTGGGATCCTCCTAATTTCCTAGGCAGCTACTTCATAAAACCGTGCTATTGCCACTTCTCGCGGGGAATTGGGCACCCTCCCTTAATTATTTTAATTATTTTTCACATTTCGTTACAACTCGATCACAATGTTTCGCCGTCTTCCTCTCCTTGCTTTCTGCAGCGCTGCAGCCGCCGCAACCCAGCCAACCGTCTCAATCCATATCCCCGCGTATAGCCAGGACGGAATTGTCGGGTCTGTTGTTGCCGTTGATAAGGCCGTCACTACATACGTGCTCAACTGCCCGGCCGACGCAACCGAGGATGATGAATGCGGCCTGCCTAAAGACCTCTCCCTAACATACGGTCCCAGCACACTGATCTACACCTACTCGACTACGGTGGAGGAGCAGGATTCCGTGTTGTTAGTTAACTCATCGCAACCTCTATCCCGCGCTTTGCTAACGTATCATTTTCTCCGTACAGCACCAACGTTTTGGACTGCAGCTTGCAGCTGAAGGCAGATACCGCGGACTGCATTGCAATTATCGACGAGTCGGTATCGGGCGAGACTGGAACAACGACCCTGACGACAAACATATCAAAGTTCACATCCAATGTCATCGACGTGACCATTACCGCGGGCGCAGACAAGCTCAATGAGGCGGAAACCACTGCAGAGCCTGCCGGGTCCGCCACGAAGACCGCTGCCGACACCACGGCAACCGCAGCGGACGTTTCCGAGACGTCTGCGGCTTCCGACGATACTCAAACTGCTGCTACTACCCCGGAGGGAACGGGTGCTTCTGTAACTGGCCAGTCTACGACAACCAACAGCGACAATTCTGCTGGGCCGGCCGCTACGCTGCAGATTATCTTGGCGGGCGCCGCTGCCATCGTTGGAGGTGCCGCTGTGATGCTGTAATGGTTCTCAGAAAAGTTGTACTTAATTTTGGTATATTCCCTGCTCTAGATGAACGCAAAGCTGCCTTGGACGGTCGTATATCGAGTCCAGGCTTGGTGTAATTCTAGTGTTTAAAATACAAAGAGTGACTAACCAGTCCATCCGAACTGCAGACTCTGTTCAGGTGTGGTCGGCACTATTCTTATATGTGAGCTACCTTATACGTAAGTAGGCTGCATACGCAACTCTCTGAACGTGAATCTCAGATAATGATTAATGATCGGCTCATGATGCTCACTTCCATTTATATGCCCATGAGCCGATTCAGAGCCTGTGGCGAGCGCGTCCATTTCCCTATCACAGTCAAATCCTTGTGGACCATGAACGTGTAAGATATTTTGCGGGTAGGTTTCTAACCTAATGCTGACTATTATGCCCCCGAGATGCGGAAACCGAGAATTTCCTCGCTTTCTATGATACTTTTTCGCCTCTCCCACAGACTACGTTGCCTATTCACCTCGCACAAGGGATATAAGTCTGAGATGTAGGGAACCTGTTAGTTGGCTGCCTTAGGCTCCAAGGGATCAGACTAGCATTCATACGTTTAACTTGGTTCTGGTCACTGATTTCAATTCCCCGCTTCGCCATTCCATAGCATCATCCCCGCAGAATGACAACCCTCGCACCCTTCAAATATCAAGAACTCCCGCTGGGAAGTATCAAGGCGCATGGATGGCTAAAAGATCAAATCCGGCTCTCGGCGAATGGCCTTGGTGGTCACTTGTACGACTTCTACCGCTTCGTCGCTCAATCCACGTGGCTCGGCGGCAAAACCGAGTACAGCGACCTTCGTGAGTCCGCGACATACTGGTTCAACTACATCGTCCCAATGGCATGGGTTCTGGACGACGACCGTCTCAAAAGCCAGGCCAAGCACTTTCTTGACTATACCCTGGAGCACCAGGCTCGAGATGGGTGGTTGGGCCCCGAAAAGACGAAGCACACTCGTGGAATCTGGGCGCGAAGCTATCTTTGCTTTGGTCTTGTGGTGAGTGATGAGCGAGGGGATACTCAATCGGCCGGTCGATATTGGTCATGATCGCTAATGAGAGCAGCAATACGCCGAGGCTGATCTTTCAGAAACTGACCGAATCGTCGACGCCCTCCACCGCTTCGTCCCCTTGGTTCACTCAATGCTGAAGGATGACTTCACTGGGCTGCTTCATCATGACGGTGACGTCTTTGATCCGTATAGCTTTGGCGTTTCCCGATGTCACGAGTTGCCGATATCTCTGATGTGGCTTTACGAGAAGCACCCTAGAAACAACTCCGCGGTGATTCTAGAAACCATTGAGCTCATGCTGGAGGGTGGCAGAAAGGGTGGCCGGGACTGGACCAGTTTCTTTGTGAACGGAACCTTTCCAAAGGATGGCTCTGGGCCATCTGACCCAGGCGGATTCACTCATGGAGTGAACCTGGCGGAAGGTGAGGCCACTACCTTTGCGAGGGTCGCAACTTGTTGACCGAATCTTAGGTCTTCGCTTTCCAACCGTCCTCTACCGCATAAACAAGAACCCTGCCCTTCTCCAGCAGACGCATGATGCAGTTGAGATGACACTTAGATACCAGACGACTCTCGCCGGGTCCATCAACGGAGACGAGTACCTCGGCGGTCTCAGTCCTCAGAGAGGGTGATGATTGCCCTCAAAATTGTGCCTGGGACAAAAGCTAATCCGCAATAGATCGGAACTCTGCATAACCGTGGAATCTATGTTTTCGTACGCGTATCTGTATCGCTTTCACGGAGCCAACGCTTTTGCAGACATTGCCGAATTGGCGGCCTTTAATGCGTTTCCTGCGGCGATGAGCCCTGATTGTAGATCTCCTGCCCCCATTCTCGCGCGTCAATAATACTAATTTCAGCTGTGTAGGGTGGTCTCATCAATACGTCACGCAAACGAATCAGCCCTGGGCGAGGAAGCTGAACGGGAACCCGTTCTATAACGTGGGAGACTATGGAAACGCTTTTGCTCTGGAACCGAATTATGTAAGTAGAAATTTCCGCCGGGTACTTCTAATAAAGACTGACAAAGTAGCCTTGTTGTACCGTCAATCATGCCCAGGGATATCCCAAGTTCGTGGCATCATCATTTGCCAGGGTTGGAGATCATGGCCTTTTCCATATGCTCCTTGGGCCGGCTCTCGTGCAAACAGAGCTCCAAGGCAAATCGGTTGAGAGTACGTATTTCTACCGTTTGAAGTTGACTGCTTTAACACAAGTAAAGTCGAGGTGCAAACGAACTATCCGTTCTCCGAGCATCTTACCTACAACATCAAGGCCGACGTTGACTTCGATCTCTTTCTCCGTATCCCCGAATGGGTCGTAAAGGACAAGGCGACAGCCAAGTTTTCCGGGGGCAATGCGCATTCAATATCTCCTTCGGCGGGGCTTCATCGATTGCAGATCAGAAGCAGCACCACCAAGCTCTTCATCCATCTGCCTATGGATATCAGAACAGTGATACGGGAGGGCTCCATCGCCGTTTACCGCGGCCCCCTTCTCTACTCTGCCGACATCGAACATACTTCTACACCCCGCCGGCCACTCAACTTTGACAGCATGCAACCCCTTCCGGAGCAGGAGACGGATGAGCGGTCTCGTGACTGGGTCCTGGAGCCGACGTCCAACTGGCGATATGCGATTGATCCTTCAACGATCTGTATTGGACACACCACCCCACCCGACTCAGAACTTCCGAATCCTCTTTTCGACAGACAAAACTCCCCCGTGAGCCTCCAGGTCCATGCCTATCCCGTTGATTGGCCAGAGACGCGGGGGACTGCCGGGCTCCCACCCGCCAACCCCAAGGTCGACAGGTCGACGAGGGTCACGCTCAAGCTGATCCCGTTTGGAGCTGCCAAGCTTCATATTGCACAGTTCCCAATTGCTAAGCTGGAATGATATGCCACGCATTGGGGTTGGAATCTTCAGTACAGTCATTGAGTTATGGGTTTTAGCCAAATACTATTAAACTGTTACTTTTGGTCAAGTACTCTTATACGTACTTTATTAGCTCTAGCTGAAGTACTATTAAATTGTTAGGTTCCGCCAAGTAGCTCGGCCCGGCCGGCTTTTCCATATGCAGGTATCACGAGCTTTCCAGTTCACGGCCTCAGCGCACCGCATAGCAAACCTCCACCCCCTATCAGTGCATACGATACAACAGAAAGAAAAGAAAGTAAACAACGCATTGCACCTTTCGGACTTCCCCGATGAATGGTTTCCATCGGCTCAAGGCCCGGAGAAGTCTGAAGGATGGCTCACTCCGCATACTGCCGAGTCGAAACCGACAAAGTGCAACAACTATACATTATTACTCGTCGTGCGGTTGAAAACAAATGATTTTGAGGCCTCCTAACTAGCTCGTGGCTCCAATCCATAGCCTAAATTCAGCCGCCTCGTCAGAGGTCGACGTTATGAAGGAGGGCGGACACAACCGTGGCCCATATCGCCCCCAAGTTGGCTGCCATTAGGTAGTTGAGACAGGCTTGGCTGGCATGTATAAGACTGTTGAGTGCCCCTACGTAGAGACGAACTGAACACAAACTCAACCATCGATCACGTGGATCTACATACGCCTGCGAACAACCCTTCGCCTACTCTACCATTACTCAAGCCTCTGCTATCAAACCTCCCGAATCAGAATGGTATGTATGCATTCTTCAAATCACACATAGTCATTTGCTGGAGTACATCATAGGTCCCTGCTAACATTGAACCATCAGGGTCGCGGTGCATATAATGCCAGTGTTTGTAGTACCTGCAATGCAAACCCGTGTACTTGTGGTCCGTCCGGATAAGTGACAAGTTTGAGGTTGCTGCGTGCTTCTGGACGGTCTGAAAGTCATTGGCCTCGGGCGTGCTTTGGGCTTTGCTGATGAAGGCGCTATCCTGGCTCGTGCTGTGCGACGAATGGATGACGGACAATCGAGGGTCAGACGTAGCAGTCACGATCAGTTCTAGTAACATGATTCTTTTCCGATGAACATTCCACGCATTGAACTCATTAACCTGGGATGTAAGTAGGTAATCTTTCTTCCAGTCCAAGACACTCCCAACCAGCTCAAAATACTAGAATAAGCTCCCGTTCCTACAAGGCGTATCTGAACCCGGGATTGTCTATTTCTGTCATATCTTGCATCCCGGCCTCGACAGCTTCCGTCTCATCAACAGGTCCGGCGGCGTCCCGCTTCTTGTTCTCGCGATGCATGTAAATGTAGAGAACCACGACAGAAAGCAACTTTATCGTGTATCCTATAAGCATGGAAATGTAGGCACTGTGATAGCCAGCTACAACCATCCCGTCAGTGCATGCATCAGACGCAATTAAGCATACCAACTTACGGGCTTCGCTGGAGCGGAACGTTTGGGGGCCAATAATGTTTCCAACGCAGTACCCCGTAAACATGATGGCGCCAGTAAGTTGTTTCTTGGTTGAACCAGCGATATTGGATGAAATCATGGTCAAACTCATGCTGAAGCCGAGGCCTTGGAAATAGCACAACCACAGGGCGACGAGACGACCCCACTCCGAAAGTGTTCAATGTTAGAAAACAGACATGGAACGTTTAACTTGCGGATGGACATACCTTGTTGTCGTTTGGCAACCCGACTAATAGGGCGGACCCCAGAATACATACCGAGTTGGCGATTATCATAGTAATACATCGACAATTCTCGAACCGCGTGCAGATGAAGCCACCAATAATGAGCGCCAAGAACTGCACAGCCCCCCCAGGGATCTGCAAATACTGCGTACCCAGCGTATCGAAGCCGAAGCCGGCAACGATGAGGCTGGTGAAGCTCGTGAGGGCCGAGTTGGGGATCTGGGCACCCACGGCCAGGACGAAAAGGATCCACGTCTTGGGATCCTTGACGCACTGCATCGCCTGGTGCATCTTGAAGTGGCTATTCTTGACGCCCTGGCGGTTCCGCGAGACACGAACCGTGGCAATGGTACGTTCCCGGTCTGTCAGGAAACGCGCCGTGGCGGGCAAGTCGGGGAGGAAGATCAGGCTAACGAGGCCCCAGGCGATGCTGCAGGCGCCAAAGATGAGGAAGACGTAGTACCATCGAGGGAGGCCCGTGGAAATGTGTCCGACGGCGTAGCCGATGAGGCCCCCGAACATGGTGGCGATGCCGTTGGTGCAGTAGTAGGCCTCGAGGCGGAGGGGCTGCTCGGTGGTGGTGTACCAGATGGACATGATGAGCACAAAGGCCGGGTTGATGACGGCCTCGACGAGGCCCAGGAGGAAGCGATTCGTGGCGATGCCGGCAAAAGAGCGACAGCCCGGCGTGGTGATGACGATGATGCCCCAGATGATGGTGGTGCAGGAGACGAAGCGACCGATGGGCAATCGTTGCATGAGGTACGAGGCTGGGAACTGGGAAACGAGGTATCCAAAGTAGAAGATCGAGCCTTCGAGATGTTAGATCTTTTCACAAATTTGACAAGTCGAGAAACTCACTTAACCAGGAATACTCCTGCCCCTTGAGGTGTGTCCCATCTTGCAAGCCATACACGCTGGCAAAGTTTATAGAATTCTTGTCCAGGTACTGGAGCAAGTAAGTCCCGACCAAGACGGTCACGACGCGCAGGTCAATCTTTCGAATGACCTTTTTTACCTCGCTCTCGGGGAACTCTTCGTCTTGGGCTCCGGCGTAGGTCTGATATGTGTCATCTAAGATGCCTTGATCAGACTCGTAGTTCTCCTTGGTCGCCATGGTTGATCATCTACCAGTTGATTCTCAATCTCGCAATCCCAAATACTCAATCAAGAACAGATCAACGCTCAAAAAAAGGTCAACGACACTCGAGGCCGAAATCAAAGCCCTTATATACCACCTTGCACCCCGTTTCTGCGGAGCCAGTTCATGGATATATACGTCAGCGAATTGCTCACAACTCCCTCTTTCGTTCCCCCAAAACCGTTCCCATCCCAGCCGACCTGTTCGCCCCAGTTTCTCGGCGAGGAGGGTTGGGGTTTTCAGGCCTGATGGTATGGACCAGCATCCTACTGCGAACTCCAAGTCAAGGGTTTGGGCCAATGGCTGGTGTGGTAGTTCTTGCATCATCGGGGTCGGTATGACGTGCTTCGAAGAGAACTGGTCGAGTTGTGCCGCGCAGCCGGTATGTAGCATTTTTCATGGGCTCTTGGTCGATCTTTGGCAGGAAATATCACGCGTTTGATGGGAAAATGTCGGCCAAGGTCGGAGATGCCTTGGTGGAATGGAGATTGGGGTTTCTCCCGTTGGAAGATGCAGTGTTCTAGCCAGTAGCTACTTATCTGGTGGCATACATGTGGTTTATTAAGAGCCGTACAAATCGTGCGGCAAAATAGGAGTCCGCCTGATCAAAAAGACAAGCTATAGACACAAAATTCCATCGAAGCCATCCTGCCAAGCGCGCCGCTGTGACTACCACACCTTCTCAGTGAGTCGGTGACCGCAAATTAGTGCTTGCAACGGCACTTTGCGCATTGCACTACAAACCGACCGATTCCATGTGGCATAATTTTCCCTGCAAACTCCCTTCCACAATTGCGGCAACTGTCCACGTCCCACAAAGTATCAGCACAACCGTCGATATTCTCAAATTTGGCCTCCGTGGAGGCTAGAAGCTTCTCCAGTAGCCCCTGATCCAATCGAACTTTCTCGGCTTTCAGCTCCATGCAAGAGTCGAAGCTGTGTTTGCAGAGCGCAGCGTAGAATCCGCCCACATTTTCCATCTCGAAAAACTCGGGAAACAAAACCAAGTTACGCATACGCTGGGAAGCTGCCTTGGCGAGATCGTCGCGGAGTCCCGGGTCGCCTGAGGTATCCAGAGCTTTCTTTACCAACGAAAGGAAAGCCTCCGCGGACCGCTAGTCCTGGAGGTTTAGTCGAATGCACTCTCTAGATCGTTTCTCGAGGCCTGACATGTTGAAGTAGTTTGCGAGGCCGTTTACCTTGACATGGCGAAGTATTTTCTCCTGCCAAATTTCTTCGACGCTCGTTTCCTTCTCTGAGCTCGCCAAGTCCTTAGACTCCATTGAACACGGACCCAGCTTGTAGTCGCCCGTGTACATGAAGTCGACCATGGCCTGGACGGTCGGAACATTGAAGTCTTTCATCTCGTACGTGTTGGTGGTCGCTTCCTGGAATACAGTTAGTGTCCTTGAGGTGATATCCAAATGAGTTAACCATACAACGAAGTTCCCCTTGAGGGCGGCCGCAATGACCTTGGAGTGCGGGCATACGATGGCCTTGTGAAGACGGAACTCCTTTCCTTCGCACTTCAGTATCATGTCGCTGAACTCCCCGGACAGGAGGAGGCCCGAAAGTGGAGGAATTTCGGCCATGGTCGCTGATGCTGTGATGACTGAAGGAGGGAGAACGCAACAAGTAGACAGCCGCGAGAGAGGACGCTGTGAATCGTGATGCTGAGGAGAGAGTATGACGGATGAACGGAAGGCGAAATTGACCGTTTTTGTGTTGTCTCGAGCGCCTTTGGTGTTTGTTTGGGTGAGGAAGACTTCATTGGCTGTTCTCTCGGCTCAAATTTGTATGGACATGAGCGTGTGAATCACTAGCAAATACGGAAGTCAACAAATAACAATAAAGGTTGCTGCAATTATGTGCCATGAAAAGAAGTCATCGGATTCCATTACATTCCATTACATTCTTTTACCTTATATTTAATTAAGTCCAAATGCACTCGTATTTGCAGCGCCAGATCCCAGCCACCCATCCATCATGTACCACAAGGAGCAGATGAAATTAAACATAACGACTTCCCCCCTTTTCATCGGCTACGTTTCTGCAGGCGTCGGCTATGAATTTGTCATCTCGTACCTGGTCAACTTCTGGGACGTCCCCAATCCGCGCCCCGTGGTGGACTTCTTGACTAGGTAAGATATACATGGAGATATATATTGCACAGCGAATGCGTCGCCCTCGAGTCCACGTTCGGGAACAAGGGCAAGGACGCAAAGACGCCCGGCAACCTCAGCATCAGAGGCCAGTTCCAAATCGAGTGAGCACCCTTCATGTTGGGCGTCACATGACCTTATCACCGAAGTTAACAATTGGAGCTACGGGCGTCGAGCCGGATCAATCTGATCCTATTTATCCCGAATGTTATTTTGCCCTAGGTACCTAGCTGTGCAAAGCTACGAATCTGCAGACGTGTGACACAGTTGTTTGTCAGTTGTATGTTCTCAATCACGTTCATATGATTATAAGCAAAGGAATGCAGGGATATGTATTGAATTAAGAGATTTAGGTATTTATAGTGGTATAAAAATCGTGAGCCGCGCAGTCTGGTCCTTTGCAAGTCAAGACAAAAAGTGTCACAAGAATAGATTGGTCCCTTTTCTTTGCTTTCTTTCCGACCCAAGCCATCGGAGCTAGGCCAGGACACTTTCTCTTCTCTTCTTTTAGACCGGGTTCTCGCCCTTGACGCTGTTGGAATCGCGCTCGGGGTCGGTGTTGGGAGCGCCGGTCGGGTTGAGAGTGTAGTCGTCCTCGCCGCTGAGCTCTTCGAGAGTCTTGCGGGCCGTCTCGGGGATAAGGAGCGTGGTGAAGCAGCCGAGGAGCATGAAGAGGGCGTAGATCTGGAGCACGTGGTTCATCCAGGGGGCCGCGTTGTCGGCTGTGGCGCCGCGGGTGCGGAGCGTGGCGATGGCGCCCTGGCCGATGATGGAACCGACCTTGCCGGAGGCGGCAGAGATACCGTGGGAGGTGGATCGGTAGCGGGTAGGGAAGACTTCACCGGGGACGATGAAGGTGGTGGTGTTGGGGCCTGGGTGTTGAGTTAGCAAGTTGTTCCGAGAAGAGGTCTGATGTATACATACCAAAGTTGAAGAAGAACTGAGCCAGAACGTAGATGGCGAGGAGGCCGTTGGAGGAGAGTTGCTTGTAAGCAAAGCCCATCACGACGAAAAGGATCGTGAGAATGACGAAGCCCATGAGCTGGATAGGCTTGCGACCGATGGTATCAATGGTAGCAACGCTAACCCAGTATCCGGGAACAGCACCAGCCAAGATGATGATGACGTTGCCGACAGCAGTGTTGTAGAGGAACTCGTACACGCTGGCCGTTCCCTTGGTCGAGTAACCGATGACCTCGAGGATGGTGGCGTTGTTCAGCGAGAGACCGTAGTAGGCCACATCGAGACAGAACCACGAGCCAGCAGTTCCGAGGAGGAGGAGGAAGTTCTTGCGATGCGAGTAGTGGCGGCAGAAGTCCTTGAAGCTGGCCTTGGGCACCTCGAGGTTCTCGCGGGCGGCCTTCTGGGCCTCGGCGCGGGTGACTTCGTCGGGGTTGGACTCGGCCTTACCGTTGACGTAGGCCTTGACATCGTCGTCGGCCTTTTCAACGTCGCGGGCGACATCGAAGGTGTAGCGAGGAGTCTCGGGGATGGTGAGACGGTCTAGGTGAGTGTGTTAGTTGGGAGTGTTTATGGTCACGCGAGCTTGCCAAGCATGCCAAGCTTGCCAAGTCTGCCAAGAGATGCCAAGGGATCATGAAGAATCTGGGGAAACAAACGGCGTCTTTTGACTTACAGTACAGAGCGATGCAGGCGGGAACGGCACCGAAGCCGATCAGGGTGCGCCACATCTTGTCAACGGCGACCTGGCAGCCGTCGGTGCAGTGAGCAATGTCGGGGTATCCCTTGAGCTGGTCCTTGAAGCCGAGAGTGAGGAAGATCATGACGAGGGCGGCGACCATCTGACCAATGCCCTGCATGGCAAAGACGGCACCCATCATGGCACCACGCCACTTCTTTCCGGCGAACCTGGGACTGGTCAACATCACTATTTCACGAACATTGCATCTCTAGGACTCACTCGGAAGTAATAATCGAAGACAGGGGATAATCTCCTCCAATACCCACGCCCATCAGCACACGCCAGAAGATGATGACACCAATGATGGAACAGGCAGGCGAGCCGCTGGACAGGGCCTGGGCAAGGGTAGCAAAGATGATAACAATAAGCTCCAGACCGTACATGCGCTTTCGGCCGACGATATCAGCCAGCATACCGAAACCCAGCTGACCGATGACGGTACCAGCCGAGGTAGACAGCTTGACGGCGCTGTCCGAAGACACGGGGAGCTTGCCCTTACTGTCGCCGTAGTAGACGATGCCCAGCATGACAGTCAGCATGGACACGACGAAGATGTCGTAGGAATCGGTGAAGAAGCCAACACCGGCGACCACGCAGGCGCGGACGTGGTACCAGCCAAAGGGGGCCTTGTCGATCTCGGCCAGGGCCAGGCGGCGACGCTCGTTGGGGTCCTGGATGTGCAGGAAGTCGTTGTGGTAGTTGTGGAACGCATTGTTACCACCCGACGTCTTGGCGACGACGGCCTTGGGTTCAGCGGCCATTGCGTGAGGGCGGGATTATTAGGTAGGGCTCTAAAGGGGGGAAGGTCTGTCGTAGAAGAGGACCAAGATGAGAAGAGAAAGAGAGAGCGAGTGAGATTGTGTAGAGCCTGTTGAGCCGGGCTACGAGATGTGATGGAATCTGAAGCAAACAAGAAGAAATGGGCGAGATGCCAGAGGATATATAGGATGGACGGGGTGGAGGGGTGAGCAACGGGAGAGATCTCTTGGCCGTCTTGGCCGTCTTGGCCACTCTTGGCTGGCCCGCAGAGCACGCGAAGGGGTCCCCCTTGTCTCCGAGGGATTGGCAAAGGAACGGCGTGCATGGAGAAGAAGCAGGGTGTCTCGAGTACCCTGCTCGGGCGTGTACGCGTTGGGCGACGAGTGTCCTCTGAGGAGAGCGCCTGAGAGTTACCTCACCCATCAGCACATTTGATACCCACCAGCGATGTCCCGAATCAATAAAGTGACAAACCGGCCGAAGCAATCACTCGCGTCCTCCGGTATCGAAAAGCGTTAATCTAGAAGCAGTGCAGCGCCATGGATGGGTGTGTTTTTTTTTTGCAAAGCCAGTCTCGGTATAGAATTCTGGCACGCGAGACCACGTTCCCTTCGACTTACATCCCGACCAATCAGAAGCCGGCATCCACCCCCGTGTTCTTCAACTCCCAGTCCTCTTGGCCACGACCTGCTCGGCCCTCCCTTGGCATCTCGATAGCCGCGTCTCCGCCTTTCCTCTTCTTAGCTGCTTCTTACCCATGGAAGGGTTTACTCCCCAGGCATCTGCTCGGCACTGACGGCATCTCTTTAGCGGCGTGATGCGAGTCTTGGCCCACGCAGCTGGGCCGCTTCAACAGGTGAAGGCATCCCCGAACAGCGGGAGCCAAGCCAAAAGGGAGAGATGGCCCTATGCGGCTCTGTCGCGCGTCAGGTAGCGGAGTGGTTCGAGTCTCCAAACACACACCGAAGGGTGCTCTTGCTGCCTTTTTTCGCTCGCGTGCGAACTAAGCTTGTTGCTGATTTTGCGTTGTTCCCCTTTTGGGACACCGACGGGTTGACTTGCAAAGTCGAGATTGGGACGGCAATGTTGGATTTACGTCGTCTCGTTGGTCGGGCCCGGCAACATTTTGCCGTTTGGAAGGTGATCACGTTGCATCTCGACCATTTCCGTCGTTTCTATCCCTTCCATCTTGCCTTCTCGGGGGCAAAAACAGACTGAAAAAGGTCTCTCCCATCTTCAGCTCTCCCCACCAAAACTCGCAAGCCAGATCCCCACACACAATATCTTTTGCCTGTCACTCTGGTCCCTCTCTTTTAAGCGTATTTTTTCACTTTTTTCTTCCTTTCTCTCTCCTGCAGCCTGTCCACTGTCGTCCCTGTGCTCGTGCCCGTGTCGAGATCCTTCCGTGGCTCAGCTCCTTCTTCGCCCACTCCCCCCCTTCGCCTCTTCCGTCCGGATCTGCGTGCTTTTCTACTCCATTCTTGCCGTAGGCGTTTTTTCCGCTTATCACTCGACTGCTCCCTCCTTCACACTGACGCACCCGTCACCCCATCTCACTCGTCGTCTGCTCACCTGGTCATCCTGGATCTATCACATCATGTCGACCACTCGCACCCAACAAACCTCTCCTTCGACATCTGTCGCCATGTCGTCGAACCCAGAGGCCGAGGACACTCGTCAACTCACTTTTGAACTTCTCACGAGGCACAATGACAAGTGTGACGGCCTCAAGCTCATCGCCGACTCGGTCGCTCAACAGCGTCAAGTCTCTTCGTCGGCTCTCATCTTCCACCCCATCTCATTGTCGGCTCTCGTCGCCGTCATCTCTCTCATCCACATGAATGTGGAATTCATCCGCACCGACTACAGCTCCATGCTCGTCACATACTCGGGCATCTTGCTGAGCTACCTCGTGGCCGTTCGCTACATCACCAGCTCATATATCCGCATCGCCGAAGAGACCGACTGGCCCAATTGGCTCAAGAACGAGTCTGGCGCCGACGATCTCATGCTCGGCGCTCGATTTGGTTCCGAGATTATAGCCGCCGTCGTCCTTTACCTTCCCAACAAGACCACTCGCTCCAAGACGGGCGACTCCTCCAGGGCCACCATCCGAGCGTGGACGACCAAGCAGAAGTATCGTCGCCATGGACTTGGTGGCGATATGCTTCGAGAGGCCGTCAAGAAGACCAAGGAATCCCTCGGCGCCGAAGCAGTGGTCGAGTTCGCCGACGATAACGCCCATAGCAACTTGCTCCGCCTACCAGCTACTTTTAACAGCATCGTTGTTCGCCGACAAGAGAAGGCCAAGAGCGCCTTGTCGGCGGTTGTACGGGATTGGGAGGCTGCTGAAGAATAAAGGACTATTCATGGAATGTTTATGAACCTGTGGTCATGGTGAGGCTCTGGGGCTTCTCATTTATCGATTTTAATACTTAATAATGCATTCACGAATCATTGACGATATCGCTCGGGCTTCTCGATATACATCAACCAATTGCTTCCACCCCCATCTCAATGTCCACGCCTCTCTTACTGAGCTCCCTCTATGCTTTTACCTCAATGTTGAAGTTCGAGTCACAAGACCAACACGGGCCCATCGGTCCTGGTCCCCTCGTAAATTGCGTCTGTGGAACACCACCACAGACCATTCTGAAGCCATCGCGACGTCCTCTGTGGAGATTTCGGTGATAATAAGCGCGCTCTTAGGGATGATGCATGCAAAATAATACTTTACGAAGAACCAATTTCTCCATGTGTGTCGGTTAGTCGGCCAGGAGGCCGGCTACTCGGAAGCCAAGCCTGGCCCAAGCAAACAGTTAAAAGCATCAACTCTCCGACAATGAACGACACGCCCATAAAAGGAAACACCACCGCGTAGCCCCGGTCCGCAAGTGATGCCTCGCAGCCCCCACCACTTGTTGCGGATCTCGGGGTTCGCGTCTTCCATCGAGTCCCATGTTGGACGTGATCGTCGACGCCTCGACGGACCCAAAAAGAACCAGAACCACACGGGCGGCGGCCCCGATCCATCAGGATCATATCTATCACCCACCCCGGCCTAGCCCACGATGCCAAGGTGGAAGCTGGGGGAGCCAAGCACTGCTGGCACGTGTCGTGAGTGTGGCCAATGAGTTGCTACTCTGAATAGCGTGAGGTATGATTAGGTAAGTATCGCATTCTCCCACGCCAGACGAAATCAGATCAGAACCAGCAGCCAAGTGTTTTCATGCCAACTCCGCCAAAGCCCTCCGATAGCCGTGAAATGGAAACGAAGAGACAGCCGTGGTACCCCCATGTTCGCATTCATACGATAATCGACCAATCCCACGGTTAAGTAGAAAGAGGGGAGAGTTTATAAGTAGTGGGAAGTCATGTTGTTTGCGAAAAGTTATTCCGGACAATATCAACATTCAGGCACGAGTATAGGTGTTAGATGTGTAGACTTAAGAATCAAGAAGAGCACATTATTACAGATGCAGCAAGGTTCAACTAGATCATAGCTCCGAAAAGAAATGAGAGGTTAAATTGAGGGCACATATTATGTACTTCGTAGTGGCAGGAAGTTGTTTGTTCCATGAAGTACCTTACCCTAGACAAGTAGATATCCGCCTCCAACGTACGCAGCTATCTGACCAGCAACTCGCACCCGTGATAAGGCCCGTATTCACGCGTAGCCTAACATCGATGTATCCCAATTCATTTCTCGACCTTAAGCCTTCTTGCCTCCCCCAAACAAACCCCCGACCAACCCCCCAGCGCTCTTAACCCCCTCAGTCGTCGTGTCGGCAACGTCCTTTGCCGTGTCTGCCAGCGTCGTCGCCGGGCCATCGTTGATGCTCTTAGACCCGGGAACTTGCGTAGGAACATATCCGCCATCATTATCCTTGCCCTGACGCTCGGCTCGATTGACGGCTTCCTTTGAGGCCATGTCGCCGACGGGCTGGAAGAGGCCGCCTTGTCCGACCTGGCCGGCCGCGAGGTTGTTCACGCCGTCTTGGAGGTTGTCGACTTGTTGGACGCCCGTGACTTTGGTCTTGCTGAGTGTATCTGAGGGTATAGGTCAGCGGTAGGAAATGGAAAGGGCATGATGCGGAGTGGACGGGAACAACCTTTGATGGAATAGCTGGCCTTGTTGTCTTTGGTGAACCAGCGGAGATAGAGGTCCTCTACCCACGGCACCCATTTTTCGTACTGGTCGTTGTATGTTTTCTTTGTCCACTCCATGGTTAGGAATCGGCGCTTGTGTATTTTGCGTAGAGAATATTTTGTAGAGCTGATTGAATAGAGTGCGATTATGCCCTTAATAGATCTACAATTCAGGAGAGGAGTGCGACAGATTTATCAACACCAACATACTATATATTGCACAACCTCGACAAAACCATACGTCATGCATAGCCTCATGTGGCACACGACTTTCCAGGTCATAGGTCATCGTGGGATGGAAGGGTGGCCATCCATGATCCTGGATAAAACCGGTTCTCCAGCGACCAACGTCATCGGCGGCAAGTGGGGGTCACATCGAGATGGATGGATGGTGTGGCAGTCAGGCATTGTGTTCTTCGTGTGAGGGAGATAATAATGAACAATAAACATGATATAGAATGATAGAATTGATGGGGGTAATTGATTTCGGGGTCCCGCTTCCAATAAAAGAGACCGAAACTGAGGGCTGACAGGAAATAGGGTGTCGGCCGTCTTGAACTCTTGAGGTCCAGGCTCAGGATCTTGAAGCAGTTGAGATAACCATCCATCGAAGACGGTCGGGTGGATGTAAGGAAACTTTACCATCACTAGATACGATCTTACTTGACCTGAGTGCGTCCCTGCTTTATTATATTTCCTGCACATTGTGAACGCCAGAGTATAATGTGAGATGGAAAGCATTGTCGCTCATCGTGGAGTTCTCATCCGTCATGATTCACAAGAATAATGCGGCGTTTTAGAGCCGTGCGATAGAACAAGTATGTCACCGACGTCGTAATGAAGCCCTAATAAGCATATTCGTACCATATTTGGCCTCACAGCTATTCTAATACTGGGTAATGCTGTCCCAACCTGTCCTAAACTGCGTCCCTGACCTCATAGAGTATGCTAATAGAGTCGGATCACGGGACAAATGTAATTAATTCTCATTTTCGCCAGTCTCATCATTGCGCCTCTTCGTTGTACACACGCCCACTCCGCCCAGCGTAGCCTCGCCTAAGAATCTGGTTTTAGACGCCTGGTGATGTAATATTTTAGCCCTCCATAGATCCACGAGTGAAGAACCAGAGCCGGTCTCATACCTACTTGGAAGAATCCGAATTGCATCCATCAGAAAGCTGCAGTTGAGTGAGATGTTCGAAAATAAAGGTAGGTAACTCCCGTACCTATATATCTGAGATCTTCCTTCAAAGGCCCGACCTGAGTCTCGATAAATCGAAATTATAAAGATATTAAGACTCGTGAAAATAAAAGGCAGGGGCGAAGTTTAACACGACGCTCGTCGGTCGATCTCAGCAGAAAGTGTTGCGATAAAAGGAAGGGCCTCTTGCCCTACAAGCGACAATTTGTCCAGGTACCTTGACAATCTGAAAGGGGCTAACAATGAATCCATATCATTGGCAATCGGACTGCCATACTCTCACTTTGCGTATAATACTTGCTCATAAACCGATTCGTCGGATCGTCGCGCCCCCGACTAGTCCAGGAGAGAACAGAGCACGCGACTCAGCTTGAGCCCTGAGAATAAAGCCAGTCATCTTGAGCGCTTATTCTTCTTGCCGTTCCAACCGCTTCCGGTTCACCGGTTCAGGCTTCAGCCCCATGGTCAGACAAATGTGCAAGGCGCCTATTCTGGCAATGATGGGGGACTCCCTTACCGATCAGATACCCATGCTATCCCTGCTTGACGGCCTTGAGACGCCGGGTCCCTCTCTCGCCCATGCTGTTGCACGAGCATGCACGATAGCCTACAATTGTGGGCGAAGAGAGTCCTGGACTCCTAGTTGAGGCAAACAATCAGGTAAGGCTGAACTTAATCCATCCCGTGCGCCTAGGGGTCTCCTGCGCCCCGGACTGTTTGGGCCAAGATGTCGTATAGATCCCGGCAGCTGAGGTTAGTTGGGGGCAGAAAGCTCTGATAGGCGCTGGCCTGCATATTCGCGAACCCCGAGCGTGTTCTCGGAGCATCGAATACACCGGCCGGTGTCGCACTGCTTTCAACCGCAAGCCACCAACTGAAAGCTGCAGTTTAGTGACGTAACACGACGGGTATTCCGGGTGTTGATAAAGCTCGGCTTACCCGTCCACAGCTGAGGTCGGAAGACTGGCTCCGGTTGCTCACAGGCAAAACTATGAGAAATGGCCGATAGTCGGGCAAGTCCATCCCGCAGCTCAATGAGTTCGGTAAGTCGATTCATTCTTCGGTTCAATCTTTGCTGATTTGTGGCATTTGTTAGATCAACCACCATGAGGTGCCCAACACTTCCCTCAGCGCTCGCCAATCAATCGAGGCATCCACGTCCATGCTATACCACCAAGAACGTCAAGATACTGGCCCTGCTCCCCCGCTGCCGGGCGTCGAATCACCCCTCACCCACCCAATCCAGCAAATCGGAGATGATGAGACGCCGGATGCAAATAAAAAGACCCGGGGCATCCCCAGAGTCACAGCTTGTCTATACTTGCTGATGTTCTTCCTGATTGCAGTCATTGCCGGGCTCACGCCGGGAATCGTCATCATTGACCACAAGTCTCGGAAGACCAAATCCAAGCTCGAGGCAGCAAAGTATGTCACCAGCTTGGCCAACATTACAAACGGGTGCTCCGACGACGTAGGCGGAACAACACGCCGGACTTATACCAGTTTCTGTAAGTCTCCTCCAAGCTCTCTACTCTCAAGCTTCAGCTCCAACCACCATGTCACAGATGCGCTCAGTACCGTATACACGATGTATTGCAACAGAGACCCCATCCCGCCCGCCATTTACTCGCTCTTTGCGGGCAACTTCAACAGCTGCATGGAATCATGCACGCTCTGGAACCTGTGGCATCCGAACATGAACGAGAGCGGGTATCCATACTGCCAAGCGGTCGCCTTCGTTCCCGACTGGTCGAATATACAGCACGCGGCTGAGGGCAACCGGCAGGGGAATTGTTTTTTGAGAGCCAAGCCGATGAGTATTGCCAATCTGACGGTGCCTTCTGTTGGCACTCAGATTCATAGCGCGATTAGTAATAGTGAGGACGATGGTCAGTAAGCTGGATCTTGGCTGTGAAATTGGAATACCTAGGTACGAGTTGATAGAGTTTGGACTATTCAGGCATCGAACACGCATAAACAAGGATTCCTGGGCTACCTATGGAGCACGGGGAACTGTTTCCTTGCGTGCTCTTTCGAGTGATAATTTCCGAAGCCGTATTAATCGGAAGACATCCAAGCCGTACGCGTATCTGGACGTCTTCAATGCGAAACCGAGCATTTTAACTTTTAGAAAGTCCGCCAGAGTCCGCAATACACGCCCTCTTTTACTCATCACGGCGGAGTTGCGAATACAAGACGCCATGGCATCGAGGAGAAAGTAGATAACGCGACACATATGGGTAGCCCAAGCATGTCCAAGACATTGTTTCGTTCGTTCCACACTCATATCCCCCCTAAATCCTCACCATGGCGGAAACCATGAAGACTTGGCAGTACTCCGCTGTGACTGGCAAGCTGGAGGATGCAATCGCCATCACCGACATTCCCAAGCCGAGCGCTTCTTCCCTTACCAAAGGCCAAATTCTTGTCAAAATCATAGCCACATCTTTAAATCCTGTTGACTTCAAACTCCCAGAGTCCGGAATCATCGGCCGCATGATGATTACCCGGCCAGCAACTCCAGGCCTCGACTTTTGCGGCCGTGTGGTCGCTCGCCATCCCTCAAGCACTGCCTTCGAAGAAGGGCAGCTCGTCTTCGGGGGCTTCCAGTCACCGAGTCAACTCGGCGCGCTTGGAGAGTACACCGTCATCTCCGAAGAGAACTGCGCTCTTTTGCCAGACGGTGTGAGCCCCGAAGACGCCGCAGCCGCGGGCACAGCCGCCACTACAGCGTATCAATCCATCATGCCTGAGTCGCTGAAGTCCGGGGCGAAGATCTTGATCAATGGTGGCAGCGGAGGAGTTGGGACCTGGGCTATTCAGTTCGCAAAGGCCTTGGGCGCGGAGGTCGTCACGACTTGCTCAACGAGAAACGTGCAACTGTGTCAACAACTCGGAGCCGATGAGGTGTTGGACTACACCAAAGGAGATATCCTCGTCCAACTCGAGAGTCGAGAGACCTACTTCGATCTCGTGGTCGACAACGTCGGAACGGACGATCTCTATACCGCCAGAAGCCGACTCTTGCAGTCCAAAGGAACGTTCGTGCAGGTCGGCGTCGCTGACACGATGTCTTTGGCATTGCTCGGGCCGATGATAACAAGGCGACTCTGGAACCTGGGGGCAAACCGTAAATATTACTTTGTCAACATGCAAAACTCGGCCGACTTTTTTCAACAGATTGGTGCATGGATGGCGGAAGGCAAGGCCCGCGCGGTGATTGATCAGGTGTTTGAGTGGGAGGAAACCCCTCGGGCATTTGGGAAGCTGAGGGGAGGGCATGCCCAGGGGAAGATTGTCGTTCGCGCACGACGGGGATGATCCGGGTGGTCTTGTGCGAAAGCATCCATCGTGGATTCAATATGACGTAGAGGGGGATCTGGGCTCGGATATATATCTGAATTAATTCATCGTTCTGGACAAACTCCCAAATTGCATTAGTAATTTGTCAGTATACTATTTATACTATCGCGTTAGGGGGAGAAGTTTGTCACTATTTCTTAGGATATCCTCCCAATACAGACTCCCTCTGCCATTCGCTTCACGCCGAGCCAGCCGACATCATCAATAGAGGGCCAACTCAGGCAAGTAATTTGACAAATGAAATCGAGGATTACCGAGCCAACACCCAAGTAACTGTAAAATTTATCTGCGATGCCCTCGAGATATCCTGACGCAAGTAGGGGTTCTGTTCAGGGGGTCACGCTTCCTTGGGAACGTCTCGAAGGGTCAGGCAATCAAAGCCCTTCTTCTCAGGGAGCCAGTGTTGTTTGAAGGTGGCTGAGCGCATGGTGAAGTCAAGTTTGAGAGTAAGGAGATTATAGTAGTCATGTAAAAATAAATGAGATTCGTTGGCAATTATTCGAGATTCTCGTTGTGGCCATCTACTATCTAGGAGCTTATAAATGCTTCAAATCCTCAGCCATCTCAGAGCCGCCCTGATTGAATAGAGTCTCCTGCTACACACACGATGAGCGTCTTTAGCGTCTTTGGCGTGGTTGTCACCACTTCTCGGCCATTCTAACACTGACGATTCATCACGTGTATTTGTGAACGTCTTGGGCTTTGGCGTATTCGGCGTAATTCGACGTGGGTCGCCAGGGATGATGCCATCACGAGTGACAAGGGGGGGGGAGTGCTTGCCTGGTGAGGACAATTGGAGATCCCGGCAAGGGATCGGGCGCTAGGCTCTGGACCAAATGGACTCTGGAGGGGCTATGTCGCCATTGATGGTGATCTTCGCCACCTACTTCACAAGCATTAATAGTCGATTGTTGTTAAAATCCATCGCTTCATCATGTTCTCGCTCATGGATGATGGGACTAGGTAGACGGTCACTTGTCGAAACAAGGGAAGCATCAGGATACATAAATGTTCCAATAAATATCGGCAGATATATTACCGTGCAAGAGATATTTTGCGACAAGAAGATGAACTAGCAACTACTTGGTCCTCCACGTCTATCTACCTGCAGAGAAGAAGTTAAAGAACTATACCTACCTGCTACGTCATTAAGGTTGTGAGAGGTGTGCTAATGGACGGTAATTATGGTTCTAATTTTAGCTGCAGCTATCTTTACGTGCTGGCTTGTTTAGATTCCTCTTGCCCATGCCGTATAAGACAAGAAGATTGACGACTGAATGAAAGCTTGGATATATATAGGGATTCAGTTGTGGCTAGCTATCAGGAAGACGCCCAGAAAACTAGTCTACGTATTCTTGATATATAGATTAATACTATATATTCTGTCTAAAGATAGGTAGTATGAGCGAGCCTGAGGAGGTGTGGTTGGTGAGCTAACCAAGCCATTGAAGCCCTTACGCGGCCAGGCATCGATGACGCATGAATGATGTCGGACGCCAACGCTCAATTTTTTATAATTCGTGCCACTCATCCCATTTGACTAGAAGAAATGCTCTACAGAGAAAAACAATAAATCGTATCATTTCCAAAACAAACAAAACATTGGCGATATGTCAGGCGCTGCAGCATCAGATCCCCCGCTCGGCGGCGGAGGCTACAAGCAGACCAATGTAGATTCGATCCAGAACGGTCAAACACAGTCAGTCAGAGATCAGATTCCTGACTCCTGAGGAATGAATGTCTACTAATTCATGGACAGGGATATTGTCCACGAAACAAAACATACATATGGTCAGGTCGATCGAAATATCGGAGAGAATATTGATAAAGGCAGGGTCAGAGGGAAGCTCTCGGAACGGGTGGACGACGTGGTGAATGGAAAACACACTGGGATCGGTCACCATGGAGGGCATCACGGCGAGAAAAAGGCGCATTGTGCTACTTGGATGAGCGTGTAGTTCATATGATTTGATGACTTGGAAGCAGGCAAGGTTGAATGAAGTCTGAAGAAGTGAGTCATGATTGTGAACATGACGGAACGTCGATTGGGGGAATGGGGGATCGGATCAAAGCAAGGAGAGAACTTCTTAGTAGGTACTTTTTAGTACTGCATCATTCAGTGATAGCTTCATGCATTCAAGCCGATTCTGGGCAATGGAGTCATGTCGTCTTGTTTAAGACCCTGCTTGGCGTATTCGCTTATTATTGGCGTCTTGGTAAGATTTCGGAGTGCAGGCCCATTGGCTACCCTCCCTCCAACACATCACATCATGGCCGAATTGGCTGTGAGGGCATCAGGATGGTCTCTCGTATTGTTGCCTATAAACGACCCACCTACGGCAAGTGAGTCTTACGGCAAGCGGCCATTTCCTCATTCGCTCTCTTCTATTCGCAACGGCGATGAATGCATCTCGACTCGATGACCAACCCAACATGGCGGATGCAACCAATCCATCAAATTGGCATCGCGCCACATTGAACATTCCATCGAATCCTGCATGACGCTGACCTGCCCCGCAACGAAGGAAAGTCACAACTCGACATAAAAGACCGTCTCCCAGTCAGCACTGCCATCTTCCATCCATCTTTAGCAAGTTCAGCCATCATCCCATCAAACCGAGCATCCAAGATGGCAACCTCTGGCAGCGTCTTCTCCGATACCCTCCAGGAAATCACAAACACCAAGCTCGACGAGCTCTCCAAGCGACGTGTCGCCTTTGAAGATGCAAGATCGTCGCTTCTCGCCTCCACCGAAGAAGATGCCGTCAGTCGCCTCGTCGCCTTGAGCGACGGCGTCAAGAAAGCCTTCGCCATCAAACTCGACAAGTCCGGAAAGGTCATCGCCAACCAGACCAAGCACAGACGGCTGGAGCTTGAACTCAAGAACATCGATCGCTTCCTCGACCAGGCCAAGTACGATCCGTCCATCTCTGCCAAACTGCTGGATGCCTGGGAAAAGGCCCTTCTTCGTCATCTGAACATGGAGTCGCTCAAGTTCGAGTACGCCTCGCTCTATGGCCGCCTCGTCACCGAGTGGCTTGCCGGAGAGGAACCCTCTAGCGACGCTGAGGCGTATGAAGTTGTTGGCGACGCGAAGAAGTTGGAATCTCGGATGGAGTGGGAAAACACCGTATTCGAGCCGGCCGACATGGACAAGCATGTTCTCGAGACATATTTGCTGCGTCTCTTCGACGACGAGAAGAAACCCATCAACAAGGCTCTGAAAGAACTACGGGGTGCGGTGGAAAAGCACGAGGCGTTCCTCTCGAGGCCAAACCAGTTCAACGTTCCCACCCTGAAGTGGACGATCAAGGGACTCCTCGTCTCCGACCTGCTCACCAACGAGAAGAGAGAGGTGTTGAAGGACTTTTTGGGATCCAACGTCATTCTCAACGAGATTGCCGACGTCCTCAACATGCGAATTGGCGCCCTGGGTTCGTGGACCTGGAACTCTCCCGTCCAAGTCGAGATGCGTCGCAAGATCAACGGCATCTACAACATTCACATGCACGAAGACCTGCTCGAGGCCATTTTTCTTCAGTACATTGGCGTCTGTTGGAGCGTCTTTTTCAAGAAGGCCTTGACAGCTTTCCGCGAATCCGAAGGCGCGTGGAACTCGACGAGCGACGCCATCCCGCAGACGGCCAAACTCCGACTCGAGTACTATCTTGGGCCGATCAAGTCCTCCATCTGCCTGCAGAAGACTCGCCGCAAGATTTACAACGACAGGTACTTCATGGCCCAACTGATGAACTTCGAGCAGGAGAATATCCAAAACGCCGACGGGGAAGAAGAGGCGGAAGATGATGATGATGACCAAGGTTTTTGTCTCTTTGATGATGATGATATAGGCGTGCAAACCAAGGCCCGGGAGGCGGTGTACACACAGCCAGACATGCGGACGTTGGATGACCAAAGGGACCACCTCGACGACGTGAAAGAGCAAGAGGACCCGGGGCGAAACTCGATTGCCCTCAAGCAGACCCTGTTGCACTTGTTGTCTACCGAACTCACCCTGAACACTGGCATCTACGGCGATCTGACGGCCTTTCATTCCGTCTTCAAGTCCTGGAACCACCTGCTCCCGCACGAAACCGTCTTTACCATCCTCAAGTTCTTTGGCGTCTCGGAGACGTGGCTTGGCTTTTTCAAAACCTTTCTGGAGGCGCCCCTCAAGTTCACCGACGACCATGAATCGACCCCGGCGCGCACGCGACGTCGAGGAACTCCCACGTCGCACGTTCTCAGCGACGTTCTTGGTGAAACGATGCTCTTTTGCCTCGATTTCGCCGTCAACCAGTCCACCTCCAACGTTCTTTGGCGAACCCACGACGACATCTGGTTTTGGTCCCGCCATCACGACAAGGCGGTTGAGGCGTGGAAGACTGTCCAGGAATTCACTCGCGTCACCGGAACCGTCATCAACCCATCCAAAACTGGCACCATTCGGGCAAAGGACACGCCAGACGAGTCTCTTCCCAAGGGTGACATCCGCTGGGGATTCCTCCGGCTGTCACCGAAGGGAAGGTTCGAAATCGACCAGAAAATGGTGGACAACCACATCAAGGAGCTGCAAAAGCAACTCCAGGGTAAGCAAAAGAGCCTCTTTGGCTTCATCCAAGCTTGGAACACGTACGCCTTGACCTTTTTCAACTCCAACTTTGGCAAGGCGGCAAACTGCTTTGGTCGGGAGCACGTGGACGAAATGCTCGCCACCCACAAGCGCATCCAGCGACAGGTCTTTTCCACACTTTCAGAGGGGGACGTCTCCGATGTTGCCGAGTATCTGAAGGGGGCCCTTGGCCAGCGATTCGGCATCGAGGATGTTCCTGACGGCCATCTGTTTTTCCCCATGGAGCTTGGCGGTCTGGAGTTGCGGTCCCCTTTCATCTCTCTGCTTCAAATTCGGGACGGTGTCCTCGAGTCGCCTTCTGACCCCGTCGACGCCTTCTTGCAGGAAGAGCGTGAGGCATACGAACGTGCCAAGACGGCTTTCGACGACGGGACTACAACCAAGGATCGACACGACGTCTCGAACCCGGACTGGAAGCCCGAGTCGACGAGCGAGTGCGAGAACTTCATGTCGTTTGAGGAGTACATTCGTTACCGCGAAGAGTTCAAGCCCTACTTCCACGGAAGAGAGTCGCGACTGCACAACGTATTCCGCCGGTTGATGCAACGACCCGGCGAAGAGGGCATCAGCTCGGGTGACGGGCCGGTGCAGATGGCGCTCAGGGAGCTGGGACAATCGAGCCGCGGGATCACGGACAGGTGGCATCAGATGGAGCCGTACTGGCAATGCGTGGCTGCCATGTACGGGCCAGAAGTTGTGGAGAGGTTTGGAGGGCTCAACATTGTTGTTCCTGGTTCGTTGCCGATGGGCATGGTTACGCTGTTCAGGGACAAGCGTGTGAAGTGGTAGGGCATTACGAGCTCGGGTTGACTGCCGTGGACAAATCGGTAGGTGTTTGCCGGTGTTTGTAGAACACATGTAGCTTTGGTCGTTGATAATGGAATTGTGTCCTCTCGAGTCCCTGCGGTTGTCAGTAATGATGTACTTACGGATATTGAGTCATGTAATAAGAAGAGAAGGTGAGCTAAGAACCCGAGGATCAGACTAAGGGTTTGAGGCCAGATGGTCGCCAAATGGAATTCCATTCCAAAACACTTCGACCTGGCCTTGGCGTTCACGCAGCGTGAGGTGATAAGGAATTTCACGATAAGATGGAGCGAATTCATTTTCATTGCCCAGAAAATGATCAAGGCAAGTCCCGTGCCAATTAGGAAGGCGGTGTTCTCAGGAGGCTAACCGGAAGAAGGCAAGTCCCCGAGGATTTAGCGGCTAATTTACAGTGGGGACAAAAGTTTGTCCGGATTCCAACGGATGCGAAGAAACAAACTCAACCATTTCCCGTCGTTTTCTCGCGCAAATCTCGTCACGACAACCCGCAAAGTCCACACAATGGCTCCCCCGCAAGACCCCGAAGTTCCCAAGGTCCGCAAGAAGCCGGGCCGGAAGCCGAAGCCGGCCGTCTACCCCCCCAAGCCGAAGATGAAGCCCGGCCCCAAGCCTAAGCCGTTGTCGGAGCGCGTGTACAAGCCCCGGGGCCCAATCAAGCAGGTCCAGAGGACCTACTCGGCCGAGAAGAAGCTGGCCGTCGTCCACTGGATGATGAACCACAAGGTCTACGCGCCGACCAGCTTCAACGCCGTCGATGGCTACCGGAAGCCGTCGTGCCAGGAGGCCAGCGACCATTGGAAGATTCCCAAGAATACGCTGCACGGGTGGTACAGCGAGAGGGAGGCGTTGATGGACAGGAGGGGTAAGGACAAGAAGAGGGTTCCGAAGATGAAGGCCGAGGCTGCTGCTGCTGCTGCGGCGGCGGCGGCGGCGGGTGCGGCTGAGGCTACGAGTGTTGCGACTGGAACTACGACCGAGGCTGCAACTGGTGCCGTGACTGAAGCTGCGACTGTGGGTACCATCACTGAAGATGCAATGGGAGAGGACGACGACGACCTGGAGGAGGATGTCATGGACGAGGATGCCGAGGCCGAAGATGTGGAAGGTGCATTTGCCGGGGCTGGGGCTGCCTAGAGACGCGACGACATGGCATCCTCGGTGGCTTGGACGATCTACGAATTAACGACAAAGGCTTGGTACGACAGGGAGCTCTCGGTTGCGCGGAAGCATTTGGCTCAAACACAAACATGCGATAGACGGATAGAAGCAAGAATATCAACAGCGGTCGAGGATTGAATGGCCGGCTTGGACTCAATAAACACATCACTTCGACTCCGCCACACGCTCCGACCTCGTCCCGTCGGCGAGGCCATCGCCGCCGGCGGCCACTCTCCTGAAAAAAATGTCGCAATACCACACTCGAAGCCCGAACACTCCGCCAATATCGCCTTATCCGAGCATTTCATTTACCGCTGCTTTCTGTGGTGTCATCTTGGGCCAGGACTGACTCGGCCATTCGACTTCGGCTCGAATTGCCTGCCTTGTTGGTTTCGCCCGAAGTTCGCTTAGCGGCTTGGCTGCGCCTCGACATTCCACATTGGCTTGACCCAACTTCGGGTCACGAATGCTTCAGGTTGATAAATATCTACTGAGAGTCTGAGACTGAGTCGATGGTTTTTGTTTCTTTGCAGTCCATTTCAACAATTAGCACATCACATCTTTGTTTCTCGCCATGGCTGAAATCATCAACATCACCGAAGCCAGCATAGCTCAGCTCCAACATGCTTTGAACACTTCCTCCCTGACCAGCGTCGATCTCGTCTCTCGCTTCCTCCGCCGCATCGCCAAGTATGACTACCGCGGGCCCTCACTCAACTCCATTTGCGTCCTCAGCCCGGACGCCCTCAAGGAAGCCCAGGCTTCTGACGACTACAGGGCCTCGGGCCGCAAACCAAGGAGTCTCGAAGGGATCCCTTTTACCATCAAAGACTCCTTCCAGGCAGCCGGGCTGACGGTTGCGGCTGGCTCGCCCGCGTTTAGCGATTTGATATCGTCCAGCGATGCTGCCGTTGTCGAGAAGCTGCGAGAGGCCGGTGCAGTTCTGATTGGGAAGACAAACATGCCTCCCATGGCCGACGGCGGTTCTCAGCGGGGCCTTTACGGAAGATCACTGAGCCCTTATAACCCAGAGTTCCTACCAACTGCGTTTGCTTCTGGATCTTCTTACGGCTCCGGCGTTGCTACTGCTGCTGGGTTTGCACCAATTGGCCTGGGAGGGGAGACGGTTAGCAGCGGGCGGGCCCCTGCTTCTCACAATGGCCTGGTCGGATACTCTCCCTCAAGAGCAGTCATTCCTTCTCGAGGCCTGTGGCCTCTTTATCCGACTTGCGATGTTGTTGCGCCCCATACGAAAAGGGTCGAGGATATGCTGCGGCTGCTGGATGTCATTGCGAGCCAGGACACGCAGGCTGTTATGGACTTTTGGAGAAACCAGACAATGGTGCCAATTCCATCACACGAGGAGATCCGACCCAGGGACTTTCTCAGTCTGAGGGACCCTATGTCTCTTCGAGGAAAGCGCATCGCCGTCCCAAAATGCTACATCGGCAAGCAAACGTCCTCGGGCTTCGCTGCGACGTGTTCCGAGGCTGTTCGGGCGCTGTGGCAGCAGGCAAGAGCAGATCTCGAGGCGCTCGGGGCCACCATTGTCGAAACCGACTTTCCCATGGTCGAGAACTACATCAAGCAGGATAGGCCCGGGCAGTCGGTCAATGTTCCCGGCTTGAGTGACGAGTGGACGAAGATGGAGCGCTGTCTTATGATTGGGATGGGCTGGTAAGTGATGCGGAGATCTGCGAGAACTGCAGCCGCTGACTCGCTTAGGGACGACTTTCTACGTTACAACAAGGCGAGCCCGTCTGCTCTGGGCCAAGTTGACCCTAACACGATTAATCCTGGATATGCCCCGATGGACGACCCAACGGCGTTTACCGAGGTGCAGAACCAGGTTCTCTACTCGCACATGGTCGACTCGGTCGAGCATCGCGCCGAGTCTCTGTACGACTTGCCTGGCTGCGAGGAGGCACTTAAGGCTCTGGAAGCGGCTCGGAAACGCGACCTCGAGGATTGGATGGACGACAACGGATATGACCTCCTCGGTATGTACCTGATTCTTGTTCTGACTTTTGATTCAATCTAACCTGTTAGTCTTTCCCACAAACGGCGACGTCGGACACGCCGACGCCGAAACCTACCGCGAGATCATGGAAGATGCTCTCCGCGACGGCGTCAAGTACTCCAACGGCTGTCGCGCAATGAAGCACCTCGGCGTCCCTGCCGTCACGGTCCCGATGGGCCTCATGGCCGACAAGCAGATGCCCGTCGGTCTGACCTTTGCCGGCAAGGGCTGGAGCGACAATGACCTCCTCCGCTACGCCTACGCCTACGAGCACGCCACGCACCGCCGCACAAGTCCCCCACGGGCGCCCGCGCTGGACACGGACTTTGTGGCTATTGAGGAGCCCAAGGCCTGGGGCGATACGAGCCTCGAGTTGACGCTGGAGCAGCGGAATGTTCGAAGCGTTTCTGATGAAGAGTTTGAGACGAGGGAGGTGTCTCTCAGCGGCGCCGTGCGATCAGATGGGGATTTGACTGTGCAGGAGATTGAAGTCTTTACCAACGACGAAGTTTCGGTGGCGCGCGTAGAGGGCAGCTCGTGGCAGTGGAGCGGCGTGCTGAAGAGGCCGCGCGTGGAGGAATTGTATCCGATTCCGGGAAAGGTTCCTCGGGACCAGTTTATGATTGTTGTCAAGGCTAAGGCTTCGAACGGAAGGTCGACGGGAATGTTGTTGATGGAGGATTAGAATAATTAGATTTGTATTAGACTTGGCGAGTATCCGATATGCTCATAGCGAGGCTATTTAAGGTCTTGGCTGCTTAAATATTGCTTCTGGTTGGAGTCCTCCCATGGTGCTAGAACTCGATCCACCCAACTTCCCAACCCCAGACAACCATGCAAACCATAATCGGTTGTTGGACGTGCAGGCGAGAAATGGCGCTGATCCCGACACGGCGAGGCAGTTAAATGCTAATAGACTGTAGACTTCGACACGTCAAGTGCGACTGTGCCGTGCCGGCCTGCCAGCAATGCACGTCGAGACACATCCGGTGTCACGGCTACGGCGCCAAGCCCGGCTGGATGGACGGCGGCGCGAGGGAGCGCGAGGAGAAGCAGCGCGTCAAAGCGGCCGTGAAGAAGAACTTTCGCCGGCAGCGCGTGAACCGATCGAGGGCTCTCAGGGAGGAGCGCGAGAGCCAAGACGCGGCGGCGCGGAGTTCGTCGCCCGAGGAGGCCACGTTTGTAGATTCGGTCGAGACGCAGCCAGGTTCTTCGCTCACACCTCGCTCACGTGCTTGGGGCTTGTCGACTGACTTCTCTAGTTCCCGCGTCTCCAAAACCGGGCACTCATCTTCCCATGACTTCGCTGTTCGCAAGACCGTTTCCCTATGAGGAATCTACGCTGCTGATGCACTACCTCGACCACGTGTTCCCGCTGCAGTACTTTTATTACTCGGATAAGACGTGGGCGCGCGGCTGGCTGCTCTGGTTGTTGAGCAAGAATGGGCCGCTGTATCGCGCGTCGTTGAGCCTGGCGGCGCTGCACTTGCGGTCTCTGCACAAGGACGAGACGCCAAATGTGGATATCGAGTATCACACCGGGGCGTTGAGGGAGCTGCAGGAGTTTATTGCGAGGTTCGAGGCGGGGGAGAGTCAGGGCGATGACGAGTTGTTGGCCGAGGTGCTCGCGTGCGGTGCGGCGCTGGTGAGCTTCGAGGTGAGTTGCTTTAAGACGAAGCGTGTAAAGGAGTCGCAGGCTTATCGAATAGGTCCTCAATGGGAGCACAAACAACTGGCAACCGCATCTATACGGCAGCACATCCATCATCAAGTCCATGGACCACGAGGCGCTCCTCTCGCGCCCCCTAGAGAACATGAACAACATCCACCTCGGGCGCAGGTCGTATGCAGGCGCCGAAGCCGCCCTGGCTTTTCACCTTCCCGTGATGTTATGGATGGACCTGTGCGCGTGCGTGTCGACGCGTCAGCGGCCCAAGTTGCCGTACAAGACGTGGCTAGGCCGGGACAGCAGCATCGATCTGGAGAATATGATGGGTTGTCGGAACGAGGTCATGGAGTGTATCGGGGACTTGGGCGCGTTGGAGGAGTGGAAGGTGGGTGGGATTGAGGCCGGGACGTTTGATGTGGACGAGTTTGATACAAGGTGCGGGCGGATTGACGATGAGTTGGAGAATCAGTTGGAGGCTTTGCACATGAGGGGACCAAAGGTAGCAGTTGCCCTTTTGTCCTGACGAAACTCATCTGACAGACACAGGAATCAAACGACAGCCTCGTCACGCGCATCTTCGCCACGGCCGCGCTCGTCCAGCTACACATCATCGGCGCCAACGTGTCCCCCCGGTGGTCAGCCAAGCTCCTCCACCGGGCCGTCACGCGCGTCGTCCGGGAAATCCAATCTTCTGTTGAGATCCCCTCGGCGCGGCGCATCATCTGGCCCATCTGCGTGGTCGGCAGCGTGGCGGGGGCGGACCAGCGGCCGTTTTTCGAGCAGTTGTTGAGAGAAGTGCTCACCGAGGCGGGGGGGATGGTCGGGAATTGCCATACCGTGTTGGAGATTATGGAGCGGTGCAAGGAGTATCAGGCCGAGGAGCCGGGGGTGTTGTGGGATTGTTGTGGGAGTATGATGAGGATGGGGATACGGGCTTTGCTTATTTGAGGTGTGAGGCGTTGGGCTGGTTTGGCTATGGAAGGTGTCTGAGATATTTGGTAGTGACATGCTGATCGTTGAGGAGTCGGTTAGCGAGAGGTTGGTCATGTTTGCTAAACAGGAATTGTTCGTCAGTCTTCGAGGACTGTCTCGTATTGCTTTTCGCAAACGAGGGTAGGGATTTGCAACTTTACTCTATTAGTACTTATTTAAGGCTTCGTTTGAATAGGTACCAGGTATGTTATGATTCACAGATTCAGCAGAAAGTCTCCCAATCCTTGATCGATCATCACCAGTCAAATCCAGACTCAGATGGAAATCCCCCACTTATCTCATCGAGTCATCATTCATTGGAATCATTTCTCATCCCTCTCCCTCACCAACTCCGTCTCAAACTCCAACCCCGCCTGCCTCCTCAACACCCCATACATTGAACTCGAATCCAACGGCCTCCCCTCACTCTCCGAAAACTCGCTCGCCTCCTTCAAATGCTTCAACGCGACCTCCGCCACCTCCAACCTCGCACCCGCCTGTTCCCCGCAAGTAATCCCGTGTCCCACGTCCTTCAGCGCCAAATTCAAATCCGACCACGGCCGTTCCCCCCTCGCAGGCATGTACGCCCCCGTCGTAAGCCTCTTCGACATTGACAGCGCCAAAGGCCCGTACTGCTGCTCGATGAGCTGTTCCAAGTTCTCGCTGCCCAGACCCGTCTTTTCGGCTAGGACGTGCGCCTCGGCGACGAGTTCCATTATGCCCGCCGTGATGAAGTTGCCGGCTGTTTTCATCATGCTGGATTGGCGGACGTCTTCGCCTAGGAGGATGACGCCTCGTCCCATCACGCCGACGATGAAAGGACGGATTTGCTCGATTGCCGAGGCGGGACCGGCCATGATCCAGAGGAGTTGGCCTTGAGCGGCTACGGGACTGGCGCCGAACACGGGCGAGGCGATGAATTGCGCGTTTTTGCTTGCTAGGCGTTTACTAGCTGTTGCGGAGGAGTCGGGGTGCACTGTTGAAGTGTCGACGATGAGTTTTCCGGATAAATCGTCGGCGGCTTGGACGACGGAGTCGAGCGTTGATTCCAAGGCGGTGTCGTCGCTTAGAGACATGAAGATGATGTCGGTTTTGGTGACGAGGTCTTTGAGAGATGAGGAGGGGAGTCCGCCTTGGGCTTGCAGGGGGTCGCCTCGGGATAGGGTGCGGTTGTAGTATTGGAGATTTGGGGCGCCGAGTTTTGTCAAGTGTGCTTGGAGGTTCTTTGCCATGGGGAGGCCCATGGAACCGAGGCCTGGTTGTCGTCAGTTTGGGAGGAAGAATGTCGACTGGGAGAACAACCTACCGATCCATCCGAGTCTTGAGGCTGCCATTTTTCTAGTATATCTGATGTGTTATGAAGAATGAGTTAAATGCGACTTGACAAGACGTCTGCAGTTTGTTTGTCAACATGGGTCGAGACAAGGTGACGAGATATACCGCACAGCACTGATGAGTCAGCGTCGGACCTCGGGTGCTAGCCGAGCGGCATGATGCCGAGATGAATTTTCAAGCTGATAGAGATGTTATTAACATATGAGTATGAGGTTCATAGAAGAAGAAGATAGAGATTAAAAATAGTGAAAGGGAGATTTTATCCCCGCCGTTGATCAAAACTTTCCATT
>JAMQMW010000551.1:0-26845 GCA_024115155.1 Thelonectria blattea
AAAAAAACGACAACTCTCAGTTTCGCAGCAGCAGGGGGAATATTCTCATCTTCTTTCTCTTTAGTCGTGGGAGAGGAAAACCAACGCCAGAAATAGACAAATGTCCAACGTCGCACTTTTTTGGAGCATCGCGGAAAGAACCAGTATATGATGTAAGATGGTCGGTCTTAGTTGTTGGTCTCTTCGCCGTTGGCCTCGCCCTGGGGGTTGGCTTGGGCGGCAGCCTCTCGTGCCATGCGAGCCTCGATTTCGCGGAGCTGGGACTCGCGCGCCAGAAGTTCCTGTCGCTTCTCGTTAATCTCGCGCTGGACCTTGAGTTCGATCTCGCGCAGCTTCTCCTCCTCTCGTCGGAGTTGCTCTTCCTTGAGGCGGACGGACTGGGAGGCAAGGTCCTCGGGGTTCATCGAGCTATCAATGCTGCATTGGTTAGCGGCCGAATGGCGGACCACGGGGGATTTCAACGTACTTTCCAGAAGCACCCTCGACGCTCTTAGACAGCTTCTCGGTACGGTAGTTCTCGTACAAGAAGTCGTGGGTGATTTCCTTCAGATCAGCAAGATGGCTGTGGAGCAGGGCGGATCGAATGGCGAGGAAGTCGGAGTGGCGGGGGTTATCGACCTCGACGACACCCCAGGGGTACTGGCGAGCGCGGACCTTGCGACCGCCGATCTCGACGACATCCTCGGAGCCGACAATGGCAAAGGGCATGAGGCCGCGAAGCTCGGCGTTCTCCTCAACGGTATCCTCGTCATCCTCCTCGATATCGTAGGGGAAGTTGTAGACGGGGATTCGGTAGTGCTCGATATCCTCCATGACCAACTTCTTGGACTCGGCCAGCTCGGCGGGAGTGAGGGAATCGGCGCGACCGATGACGGGGATGACGTTGACACGGGGAGCGAGGCGCTTCATGAGTTCGATGTCGAGTTCTCGGAGACTGAAACTGTAAGGCCGCGTTCCTACATCAGGCGAGAAAGACTTACCCGTGGCCAGTGGGGGTGATGAAGTAGAGCATGGCGTGGACTCGGTTGTCCCTGAATCGAGGGTTACGCTTGATACGTGACTCCTCGGCAAGAATATCGTCGTATTGCCTCTCGAGGTAGCCGACAATCTCTGAGAAGCTATGTCACGCGTGAGTTATAGGGGTATGCGGAGGCGGTGCGGGAAGCTCACCTGGCCTCGTTGTCGATCTGGTCTCCGAATCCGGGGGTATCAACGATAGTCAAGGAAATGCGAGTGCCCTCCTCATCGAGTTCGAGCTCTAATCATGTGTCAGTCGAACCGGTCGCGACAAACGGGTCAGGAGGCACGCACCGACGGTAATGGGCTTGATCTTGACACCATCCTCGAGGTGGGCGCTGCCGGCGTCGTCCGAGTCCTTATGCATAAGGACGCTCTTGCCGCACAGAGTGTTCACAAAGGTGGTTCGGCCTGGATATTTTTATGAGCTTTTCGAGTCGCGATGGTGACGACGGGGTCGGATTGACGAGACTGTTCTCGTACGGGGGCCACGTACCGGTACCAGAAGCACCACAAACCATCAGGCAAAACTGAATGCCCTTCTTGACATTCTTCTTCCGGCGGATCATCTTCTAGATGGAGAAGGACGGGTCAGCAAGCTGGACGAACGGTACGGCGAGTCGGGCGCTGGAGCTTTGCGAGAGGTCCCGTGCAGGAGCTCGATCAATGGCGACGATGCGCAGCTCCAGAAGCAGCAAGCGAGCGAGAGCCGTGTTCAGCAGAGTTACGTACGGTAGCGGACGACATGATTGCGGATGAAGAACGAGACGAGGACGGGGACGGAGAGGAAACAGCTGGAAAACGACGAAGCAAGAAGAGGTGAGGTCGTCGAGAAGCAGATGCGTTGGCGGTGGGTGCGTGTGGAAGCAAGGGGAAAATGTAAAGGAGAGGGAGCGATGTTGTCCTGAAAGGGTCTGGGCAATTTCACGGCTTTGGCCAATCGAGCCTGCCCTGCGCTGGGAACTGGGACCTGCGACGGGGATTCAGGGGTGGATAACTGGTTGGGAGGAAGGTGCGCCCAAGGCCGCGCTGGCTGGGAAGGAACTGACCACCCCTGAATTTTTGGTGCCCGTTTCCCAGACCGCCAGCCCGCCCCCTAGCTTCAAGCCCCCGCCAGTGCTATTACATGGCAATTTATGGGAGAGGTTGGTTCTCGAGGAGTTATGGCAAGATAATATTCTCATGGTTTCAATGGGGATGCAAGAATAAGTGATGACCGTGATGGATGGATTCTGAATTCTCATGTGCGGCGCTTTGATTTGGTTCGTTTTGACGTCTAGCTTCCATTTTGATGGCGTGGCACGGCAAAGCATGGATCAGATGGCATGGCCTGGGAAATGGTGATGGGCACGAACAGGAGAGAAGTGTGGCTTGCGTGGCGCGAGGAGCTCTGACCCCGTGTGGCTGAACAACTTCCGATGTGGCATTTTCGTGTTGTCCAGTGGATGAGACAGTCTCATCAATGCAGCCCTTCTGTTTCGACAAATGAGAAGATGCTGGTTGAATTGAAGGCAACTTCCCGCTCGTCTGCAAATATTGAACCTTGAAGAAAGACAGCCTCGCTCTATGAATCTTTCCAATAACTACCCCTCTCGTCCCTCTGTTTCACTGTCATCACCCACCACCTTATCCCCGCTGACCATCCCGTGGCCCTGCCTGGGTCTATCCGCGTCCCGAGCCTCAGCAGTAACTTCCCGAATCCTAGTGGAACCTATAGCGATGCCATCAGCAGCCTTTACGACCTGGACTCATCGTTTGCGTCGCTGAACCTTCAAAGGGACACCTAGCTTCAAGTTGATATGCCTCGACAACTTTCGCCTAAATAGAACACGTCCTCTGCCTCACAAAATCCGAATCGGCTGGGCGCCCAGAAGCTGTGGCTCCCTAACTCAACCCCAGATTTTCCCGCCTGGCCTCTCGCTATCACTTACGTACCCCTCTCCCGGAGGCTGATTCTCGGGTGCTTCCTCATCCATCTGAATCCAACCTCCTCAACATGAATGTTCGACCGCCGATAGAGGCCGCTCCTCCGGATCCCGTCCTCTCAGTCTCCTTCAACAACGATGCGAGCTGCTTTGCCGTCGGGCTGGACTCTGGCATCTGTAGTAAGCCAACCCACCGCCCCCCAAGTGCCGGCTGCATGTCTATCTGGACCCTCCCAACTGACAGGCACCTCCCAGTCTTCCACACCAAATCATGTCTTCTCAAGGCCTCCCGCGGTATGTTTTCGTGCCTCTTATTTCGCCAGTCGTCTAATATGGCCTAGATTTCAATGCAGGCATCGGCCTGGTCCAGATGATGGGCATGACCAATTACCTCGCCCTCGTCGGAGGCGGCAAGTCACCCAAATATGCCATGAACAAGGTCCGCCAGTCTACTTGACGTTCCGGGCTTCTACTTACATCTACACTAGGCCTTAATATGGGATGACTTGAAGGGAAAGGTGGCGCTCGAAATCACGGCCCTCACCGCCGTGCGTGGCGTGCAACTCGACCGCGAGCGCATCGTCGTCGTTCTCCAGAATAGCGTCCGGGTCTACTCGTTTGCGAAACCCCCGGATCTGCTGCACGTGTACGAGACGGCCGACAATCTTCTGGGCCTGTGCTGCCTCTCGGAAAAGAAGCTCGCCTTCCCAGGCCGAACCGCTGGCCAAATCCAAGTCGTGGAGCTGGCCACGGGCAACGTGACCATCATCCCAGCGCACTCATCGGCCCTCAAGGCCATCGCCCTCAGCCCGGACGGTGACCTCCTCGCCAGCGCCAGCGAAATGGGCACCCTTATCCGCGTCTACGCAACTAGCAACTGCGCCCGCATCTGCGAGCTTCGTCGGGGCATCGACCCCGCCACCATCTTTTCTCTCGCCTTTTCCCCCTCCGGCACCATGCTCGCCTGCACTTCCGACAAGACTACGCTGCACATCTTTGACGTTCCTCACCCGCGCAAACCCACCGCGAGCCGCAGTCAACAAGCTGGCCCTCCAGGAGACAACGGCGACAGCGCCGGGAAATGGGGCATCCTCAGCAAGATTCCCCTGATGCCCCGGGTGTTCTCAGATGCCTACTCGTTCGCTTCGGTGCCGTTTGAGGCAGGCGACGAAGCCATGATAGGTGGCATCTCATTCTCCGACGGCCTCTCGCTGGGTACGGCACGAGCGCCAAAGGGCATCATTGGGTGGATCAGTGAGGATAGCCTCGTGGTGATCGGGGCTGGTCGAGATGCGAGATGGGAGAAGTTTGTCATTGGGAATGGAGAGGATGGCAAGCGGGTTTGCTGGAGAGAAGGATGGAAACGGTACCTCGGCAATGCGTGAAGGAGCGTTAACCTGGAGGCTCGATGTTTTATTGCGACGGCGAATACGGTCAGGCGTTATGGGTGGAAGATATGTACCTCGGTTTGATTTCCGGCTTTGCGCTCTTTGTATATTTGCGCCAGATGGCTTCTCTAGTCCCTATGTCGTCGCGGCGATCGACTTCTATCGTATCGTCTTGGTCTCCTCTCATCAAGCCTGTGAGACTCCTCACGATCCTCTCTCCGGCGGTCTCGCTCGCCATGTATGCGCCGTTCCTCGTCCCTGTTCTGATCGCGATCGTCTCGGTGCCTCCGTCTGTCGCGTTCACGATCCTCGTCATCTCTTCGTTCTCTGCGTCCGTCGCGATCCCGCCGATGATCACGGTCCCTGTCTCGGTCGTCGCGGTCTCTGTGCCTTCGCGATCCTCCGTCTCGGTCTCGGTCTTCATCTCTTCGAGAGGATCGGTGACGGTCGTCTTCGCCCCTATCTCTTCTTGATCGATGCGATCGATCATGTCCGTGTTTGCGCTTGCGATCTTTCCGGTCCGCTCTCTGCCGTGCCTCTTCAACCTCCTTTTTCTTCTCGTCGATCAGGAAACCCTTCATAGGATCGTCGTCATCGTGGTCGCGTATGAGCAGTGCAAGCTCTCGTTCCTCGGGTAGTGCCGGCCGTTGTTCTTCCTCCTCGCTGCTCTCGTCTTCCTCAACCGGCTTGCCCTCCCTCTTCAGCATATCCTCCCAGCCGACCTTGAACTCTTCCGGGTCCTCATCGTCCCTGCCCTTGTACCGCGCATGGTCGACGCGCACCAATCGGCCGCTGATTTCCGCGCCACCGATATTGTCGACGGCCAAGTCGGTACTGCGCTGGTCCTCGTATTTGAGCCAGCCGAAGCCCTTGGATTTGCCAGTTTCCTTGTCGCGGACGAGTTTAAGGAAGACGGGCTCGCCAAACTGGGAGAAGATGGTGACGACGTCGCCCTCGGAGAGTTCGTATGGAAGGCCGCCAAAATAGACAAAGGCTGTATCGCGGTAATCGGTGTGCCAGGAAGCTTCTGGGGAGCTGGTATATGTCAGTGTCTACCATGCTTTGTCGAGCCGAGAAACATACATTCCGTTTTCAATCTCCTTCTTGTTCAGCGCCTGAATGGCGCGTATTTGATTCATCTTGCTGTAACGGCGAATGTCAAAGAGGTGGTTGCGATGCAAGGCTGACAGCCAAGTTGAGGCTCCCGTCGAAAAATGGGCTGGCCCACTGAAGCTCCTGCTCCCCCGACTCAAGATCCAACACGTCTGTGCGTCAGGCGCGGTGCAGTGAGGAAGGGGCTTTCGACGGGTGATTGCAGCACAACGTGGCACCCGATAGGCCACAACGAGAAAGCTGCGGTACTTCGTTCCTTCCTCTGTCAAGCTGGACGGCGGGGCACAATTTCCGAGACCGACCAACCAATGGTCAGCGCCGATACAGCGAAGAGACACCCTCCACTGCGACTGTAAACTAAACCCCCGTCATTTTGGATGCCATCAAGGGATGTTTTCTAGTTTTACTATCGAGGCGACCAGAGACGACCAACCGACAAGATTCCGACACAACCGCCCGCCTGGCTTGTCCCGGACCCAGACGAGACGCGCGCCCTGACGACCACCTCCCAGCGACAATGCCCCTACGACATCCTTAGACACGCCGCACCGCTTCTGCTCTCCTGGACGGAATACCTACCGTGTTCCCTTCTCCACCACCTCGTCAAACTCCGGCCTCTCGGACCGGACCATCGACATCCAGTCAAATCTATTGTACATACACCTATGAACTGACTGCCTGCGCTTTCAATCTCGATCCGTACGGTGCCGCTGTCTGCACGCGCCATCCGCCGCCATGACGGCAAATACCAAGAGAGTGTCGACCTACACCACTGGTTCAGGGGATGCCGATGCTCGCAATGGTGAAAGGAAGGACCTCTGGACTTCCATGCTCGAGTCCGTCGCGAGCGGCAAGCGTCTACCGGAGAAGAACCTCATCGTCCTAGGTAAGCTCGGCGCCTCCTTGTGGTATCGGCATAGGGATCTGATTTGATAGGCGGTACTCCCGAATCGCAACGAGACTTTATCGAATCCCTCTCCAGCCCCGATTCGAGACGCAATGCGGACAGGTCTAAGACACCGCCCCTTGCCAACAACTTTGCCTTGGGCTACACTTATTACGATGTCCTCGACGCCGACCAAGATGGTTCGTAGCCTTCAACCGCATCCTACTCCCGCTAACAACCCCAGATACACTTGCTCGCGTGTCGCTTTACCTCCTCTCACAGCCCTCCGCCGAGTTCGCCTCCCTCGTCGCTCCTCTCCTTACGCCAAACACTATACCTAATACCGCTCTGATACTACTCCTCGACTGGTCGCAGCCGCACCAGTGGTTACGCCAAATGTGGACCTGGATCCAACTACTTCAGGAGGTTCTTAAAAAGGTCGACTCGGAACAACATGATGTTATGGAGGAAGTCATGTCGACTTGGAAAGAGAGAGGCCGTGGCGGCGCCGCCATTAATCTCGACGGCACCCCATCGGCGACGACGACTGGGGACGGAGACAGCTCGTTGCCTCTGGGACCGGGAGAGTGGGAGGAACCTCTGGGTTTACCGCTATGTGTGGTTTGTCAAAACGTGCGAACTCACTCGAACCTACGCCGAGCTCGGCTAACGATGTGCAGGCTCAAAAGATTGAGTTTTTGGAAAAGAGCCAGGGCTGGAAAGAGCCAGACTTTGATACAGTATTGCAATATCTGCGGACCGTGTTATTGAGACGTGAGTAGCTGACGCTCAGCCATTGATCGGCCGCTGACGACTCTGCAGATGGCGCTTCTCTCATCTACACGTCGCAAAACACACCCTCCCAGCTCCCTTCTCTCGTCCACTCAACACTCGGCATCACCTCACTTCTCAAACGCAACCCACTCAAGCACAACGTTATCGACCGCGACAAGATTGTTGTCCCACCCAACTGGGATTCGTGGGGCAAGATTCGCGTCCTCAGTGGCAACTTTGATGCCGAACTCATATCGAATGCCTGGGCCGAGGATATCAACTCGTCCCCGGCCGACCTCGAACCCCCGAAGAACGATGACCAGGACGAGGAGGACCAGCCCGAACAGCGCGGACCGTCAAGAAATTCTGCCATTGGGCGGTACGAGGAGTGGTGTCGAGACCCCAACAGTGGCGGTCTGGCAGTGGTGGAGAAGGCCATGCACGGTGACACATGGATTACCATCGATAGCGACGATACCCAGGCCTTCCTCGAGCGCCAGCTCAAGATCCTCGAAGCCTTCAAGGCCAAGGTCCCCGACAAGGCGCCCGAGAGCGCCATCCGACCCATCAAGCACCTGGAATTCGGCGACGAGAAGACTGTTAGCGAGCACATTGGTCCTGTGCAGTTCAACATGGGTGGCATCCAGGTCGATGCTGACGACATGCTAAAACGACTCAAGGTAGGCGCCCTATCCGTGGTAAATGGCAATGCTGACCAGGGACAGGACCGCAATGCATACTCTGCCCCGTCGGAGGAAGATGTGGAAGAAACTGATAATTCCACCGGAACTATGGGCCAGGAGCTCGACAACGACCAGTTGCAGAGCTTCTTTAGTGGTCTTTTGGTTAGAAAGGGTGGCGCGGACTCGTCGCGGTCCTAAACTAGTGAGGAAATTAAGGACGCAGGAAAGATGTATCCTGTCGAGGAGAGGGCTACAGAGGAAGCGATACGCTCTGGGCTCTGTTGGACTCCTTGTATTTAAGAATGAGGTTGAAGTGGACCGGGGAGTCGGCTGTTGTAGAATAGATACCCTGACACATTTGAGTAAAGACACGATAAATTTGTTGCAACGTACCCTGTCGATGTGGGAGGGGCAGTTGAACCAAGAGGGTAGAGTATTTATTCCAAGGGAATCCTTCGACCGTTCACCAACATTACTCCATCGCGCCCAGGCGACTATCCGGCAGCAGCTTCAAATGACGCCAAAGTATATCCAAAAGTATATCCAAAAAGCAGACAACGGCCCTAATATCTTGAGATATCCAAATATTCCCTAGGCACTTCTCGCGGGCTTGTAAGTTCGCTGATGCCGACTCTTCTGAGCACCTAATCGCGCCGCAACGAGACCAGTCAACAGGCCAGGGAACAGCCAGGGATGCTGCAGCATCTCGACTTCGAAGGCGTTGATGGATTTGCGAGCGAGGGCGGCGAGCGCGTCGTCGGAGAGGAGGGAGGCGAGGCGGAAGAGGTTGCGGACGGCCACAGCATTGGTGGCGGGGATGGACGTGTCCATGCCGTCTTTGAGGCGGATGATGGTGTGAGGGGACGATGCCGTAGTGGAGAAGAAGGCGCCTGCAGGGTCGGCGAAGAGGGCGGTTTGCGTTTCTGGAAGTGTTAGTTGAAGTCATATGCCAGGAACAGGCGCGTACCTTGCAAAACGTCGGCAAATTCGAGGTAGGATTCATCGCCCGTAGCCTCGAATATGTCCAGAAGTCCCTGGATGAGATAGGCGTAGTCATCGGCAAAGGCCTTGACGTCTCGTCCGCCATGCCACACTCTGTACAGCACCTTTTCTCCCCCATCCCACAGCTTCTCGCGGATAAAGGTCACGGCCTTCTTGGCCTGGGTCAAGTACTTCTCGGCCCGGGTCTTGTCCAGACTCTCGAGAGCTGTGCTGGTTTGCGCAAGTGCCGAGATGACGAGGCCGTTCCAGCCCGTCACCAGCTTTGCATCCAACACTGGCCGTAAACGCTCCCTATCCCGCCGTTCCTTGAGCGCCGCCTTGGCTGTCTGTATGTATTGCTTGACCCTCTCGGTGGGAAGATTGAACTGCTGGCTGAGTTGATCCACGTTTCTGTTGATTCTCAGGATGTTCTGGTTGATGAAGTCTTCGTTGGGGTCGTTGCCCTCGTCGACGTTGCCATCTTCCTGCACCGCCCAGTGAGTTGCAATGATCTGACTGAGGTTCCAGTCCACGCCGTTGAGCACCGAGTCGAGCTCTCGTCTGGTCCAAGTGTAGTAAGCACCCTCGCGCATCTCTCCGTCCTTCTTGACGCACGAGTCGGCAGCCTCGCTGGAAGCAAATCCTCCATCAGGCAAGGCGATTGGGGCAGTGGAGAGGTATTCGGCAAGCTCGAGGACAATGTCGTAGAACTCGCCGCCTTCCTTTCCGCCGCTCGTTTTCCAGGCCTCAAGATACAACGACAGAAGCTGAGCATTGTCCACAACCAATTTTTCAAAGTTGGGAATGTTCCAGTCTGGAGTCACCGAGCAGCGAGAGAAGCCGGCGCCGCCGACGTGGTCGCGAAGAGCACCGTCACGAATCTTGCGCAACGTGTCCAATGAAATTTCCGTCGCATGCTTGCACTCCTTCTCGCCGACGACATCTTGGACCGAGCTGGGAGATTTGGCAAGTCCAAGAAGGAAGGCCAGTTTAGGGGGGGTCAAGAACTTTGGTGCCAGTCCGAATCCTCCAAACACGGGGTCGAATGTGCCGGCGATGTGGGTGTAGGCCTCCTCGAGCTGGTCCAAGTCCAACTCGCTCGATACGGCAGTATCCTTTTCCTTGCCGCCATCATTGTGAGTTGGCGCTGGCGCACCCCATCCAGAAGAGGTCAGGGTTGAAGAGGCCGCGATCCGACCAGTACCAAAAGTGCCCTCGGCAGCGAACTCCCTCAGTTGACCCAGCACCTCGGTGGCCTCCTTTCGGCAGCGCGCCTCCTGATCGCTCCAGATGTCTCGCACCTTGCGAATAATTGTAAGAAAGTCGACAACCTCGTCGACACTGTCGTCTGTCGTGCGGCGTCGATTCCCAGGGCCGGGCCAATATGTCCCTCCAAAAACAGGCTCGAGGTTGGGCGTGAGGAACAGGTTCAAGGGCCAGCCTCCCCCGTTGCTGACGGCTTGAACGTAGTTCATGTAGATGGTATCAATGTCAGGGCGCTCTTCTCGGTCAATGATGACGGGTACGAAGGATTCGTTGAGGACGGCGGCGCAATCCGAGTTGGAGAAGGATTCCATAAACATCAAATGGCAGTCTGCCAGCGTTAGCAACGACCACGAGTTGGGCGGTAGACGTACGGTGGCACGCCTTGTAGCCGATGTGTAGGAAAATGAGCTTATTCTCCTTCCTTGCTCGCTCCACGGCATCGTCGTCCAGCAACTGCCAGGCAACCAAGCCATCTGCCTGGTCCTTGACGTAGGGGCTTCTGCTGTTCGCGGCGCGGTTTCGCATGGGTTCGGAGACGGAGAGCGAAGCGGAAACAGCAGTGTCTTCCGATGTCGACAGCGCAGCGCCGGAGCGCATGGCCATGGCCGAGGCCGTGAGTTCTGAAGCGACCATGATGGCGGGGAAGCGAGCGCGGGGTGCTCAAGTAGGAGGTGCAGACTGATGGAGGAGGGGAAAAGCCGAGACGCAGATTATCTACGGCAACCGCTCGTGTCCTGCGGTTGGAAGATGAGCGAGAGGGAGAGAAAATAAAAGAGAGGAAAGAAAGAAGAAGTGAGGCGAGGGGAAAGTCAAGGTGGGGTTGGTTTGTTGATGACCAGGCCTGGTCGATGTGGAGGTTGTATCGACGGACGGGACGGACGGGGGTGGAGCTGCAGGATGACACAATTATGTAAATATCTTGGGGTTTGTTTGGGCTAAATGGACAGAGCCATGGTGAAGGTGTATTTGATTCAGCATGAATGGGGAAGAGATGTTCAATCTTGGAAAACGAAGATGCTTGGGAGACGAAAATGGCAGAAAAAGTTGGAGATAACGGCGGGGTTCCAGCCGATAGCAAAGGATGAGGGACAGGACAAGAGTAGTGTGATTACTTTGGATAGCAGTTACCCAACGCTAGATCAAATAGACGTCTTCACTATCATACTGCGACAAGTACTGCATTCTCGCCAGTAATGATACCTGGAGTAAAGAAATCATCTCGAGAACCCTGGCCTGGGCATGAGAAACAAAGAGCGGGTCGCGGGGCTTCAGTGTTTTCCCACTTTAAAACGGCTCAGGTCCCAACTCTCCGAATTCCGACTGACCCAATTCCATCCACTTGTCCATTCTCGCTGTGTCGAAACGATGGCATTTCTAGAACAATTCCTACAGGCGAAGTTCCGCCCCAGCCGCCATCCAAGCCTACTAAGCTCCAACCAGCGATGGATCTGCAGGGTTGACTGCATTGACTTCCGTCCGCCAGCAGTTGACACACGAGTCAAACAACATCTTGACCAATGACTGCTCGTATTATCTCCTCTCAAGCGTGATATATCTCGCGACCATTTGAATCTCTCGTGATTAAACACAGAGGATATTCTCCACTCGAACGAAAACAAGGCGCCACACCTTTGATCCTCACCGCTCAACTCGTGCGCTGCTGAAGCAATTAAGTACTGTAGTTACCGTCTAAGGGAATGGACATCTATTCCTACGTACTGCCAATTCCCTAGTTCGCGAAAAGACTATGTCAAAAGGCAGCGATCTAGGGCTGACCCAGCGAGTATGGGAAGCAAAAATGTTCGCTTGAGAGCCAAGGACATGATGACTTAGGTCGGATGTCTATATCTACTCGTATGTAGCAGACTCCTTAGCAATAAGTAAATACCGAGTGGACTTTGAGATACGAATACATCCGATGGATGAGACGTGCTATTGGAGATCCACCACCGATCCATGTGTCGCCTTTACGGGTGCAAGACATATCGCCTCTACGTGCAAGACACTCCCCATGACAAAAAGTAAACAAAAGAAAAGAATCCAGCAAAAAAGAAGGCTGCTTCGTGATGTCTCCGGAACAGGGATTCGAACCCTGATCAAGGCATCACTTTGGTCGTGAGAGTGCCCTATGCTAACCCTTACACCATTCCGGACTGTTTGGTGCCTCATTTGTTGAAAGGGATGCTCCTTATTTCTGACCAAGAAGGAAGAGCAGGAGGTGATACGGTTGGCAGTCTGTTGCAGTTTGCGCCTTCCGTCTTGTCTTGTTTGCTCGGGATGCTCCTGCTCTTATGTCGCGAACTGGGTGGGGCTGGAGCCTTGACATATGGCCCGTGCACATCTCCAGGGTGGAGACGGATGCGTATCGATAAGGTAAACCCCGGTCCTGCTCGTCACAGGTACCTTTCCGGAGCAACCTTCGTCACCTCTTCATGTTCCTCACTCTCCTTTCTCCTCCATCTTTCTCCCTTTCCATCTCACGCATCGCGCGAGTGGAACTTTCGCATCATGGCCGAAACCGGATACACCGTGTTTATAAGGGTCCCTATGCCCCGCGGCAACTTTGTTGACCCGGCGCAGGTGAGTTGAACCGTCTTGATCATGCGCCGCCTGAATGGCCGTCGTTGTGCTGACTCTATTGACCAGGTCAACTGGGACTCCCACAAGGACGAATCGCTGTGGAAAATTCTTTCGGGCGCCGCCAAGACTGAAATCGATTGTGCGTACAATGCCTCGGAAATGACACATGACTGACTTCTTTCAGGGACTGAAGTGTAATCTACTCTGGCCATTCAACCGTCGCAAATGCTAATCCCAATAGTGCCGTTCGCTTCGATGTACCGGTCGATTTCCTGCTCCAACAAGTTGCCTATCTGACCGAACGACATGCCTCCCAGGTTCGGGCCCAAGTACGCAAAGCCACGGCCGCCGCCAGAGGTTCTGCCGCGCCCTCACCAATTCCGAGCGAATCTGTTGGGGGCCATCAGCGAGCGCCCTCATCCTTATCTACCCGAAGAGACTCGCCCATGCCACGAAACGAGATGGGGAGCGGCACGGGAACGCCTCTGCATTCGTCCCGACCCGTCATCTCGCGGAATCCTTCAACAAATACAACAGTCTTGCGAGATATGGGTGGTGGCTCAGCATCGCCCCGCCCAGGCGCGGTGTTCGCAGGGCGCACCGGGGACCACCGTCGCCGAATCTCGTCGTTGGTGATGAAGCAGAATGCCAAGTCCTCCGAGAGCGAACTTCAGCAATCGCCAGCCCGAGAACAGAGTCCTTCACCTGATGCCACAGATAGCTCCACGGCGACCTCGGACGACGAGTCCAGTCCGGCGCAGTCCCGCATCATCCGTCGCCCACCTCGATTCCAGCAACACGACGCTGGGCAGGGGTACGAAGATGAAGACGACGACGAATCCGAGCCTGCGTTTCAACCCTACAAGTCAGACAAGAACCAGGCCTCGGACCTGGGATCGACTCTCCGAGAAGATGGGCGTTCCTCCAAGCGGTTTCCTCGAAGCCTGGGTAAGGCAGCCATTCACAAATCCCAGACGTCGGATTCGTCGGCAAGCTCTGCGGCAATGGTCCATCGGCCGGGGAAATCTCGCGACCAGCGCCCAGGGCCGTTGTCCCCGCGCCAGGCCGAACTCGTGGCCCAGAGCCCAGGCAGCAAGAGCAGGGGCTACTCTCGCGAAGGGAGTGATGGAACGCCCAGCATGGGAAGCAGCTACAGCGATCTTGATGGTACGTATTTCTCCGCACCTATGCCGTTTGCCTGGCTGACAGCCCAGACGCATCCGTCACGCAATCGGCCCTGGAGGAGGCACTTGCAAGTCAACTGAATCGCGGCGCCGGGAGTCGCTTCAGCAGCATCGGTCAAGCGTTCCGAAGCCGGTACACGCCAAGCTCGAACCAGTGAGGGTATTTCGTTTACAGCATGGTGTTTGGTCGGGTTTTGGTCTGGGTATACAGGACTGGCGTTGGATTTGGGGATACAGGAAGGCTGATCTCTGCTCCGATCAATGAGTTATATGTTTGGTTTGATTAACAAGAAACCCTACTACTGGTATTGGTGATGATTCTCGGTGACATGATTGGATGCTTGCCTGCGATATGGGCAATCAGCCGCAAACGTACAGCGTGATTGGTGCTTAGGGAGAACCTGTGTGGCTCCTGCGGTTCTTATGCCTTATGCACCTTCCCGCTGACTCCCGCAACAAGTCTCTTGACCTGTTTCTCTGTCCTCATTTTTCTCTTTTCTCAACAAATTCACTCCCAGCCACCATGTTTCGACGACGTTGGTCTGGTCTCCCCAAGGACGTGTCCTTTCCTTCAACTCTCGATGGGCTCGGGTGCGTTCCCTAAGCCGTGACACAGTCGATGACTAACTGTGTAGGTATTTCATCAACGATGACGACGAGGTTCGCTCCATCGAGAACCCCGACTACTATTTCAAGTTCTTCGCCAACAAGAACGCACGCGTCAACGAGCGGCAACGCTTCGCGTTCAATGGTACCTCGCCCATACGCCTGCAGCACGATGCTGATACAATCTTAGGGGCCTTGGAGAAAATCGTTTTCGATCGCCTCGAGAAGGGAGGCTTGGTGAAGATGCCTCTTCCTCTGGGAGCACGACCAGACGAAAAGCACACTCCCATCTTCACCACGCCCGACCTCGGATCGAGCTCACGCATCGTCGTCGTCTTTGGCGAACCGATTCAAAACATGGGAATCCTCGCCTATCGGGTCGCAAATGGTCCCGGGGGAGTGAATAGGGGCAGCATGGTGGCTGTTGTCCAAGCCCTCCGCAAGCACGCCGCCTCGCCTGATGATTCGAACCCGCCTGGCATCGTCTTGGCAAACATGGGCCAGAGATACTGGTGGCCCGGGGGAAAATGCGCCTTGACAATCTCGGCCAGCACCGATACGCCGCTGCCGAGTCTGGTGCACGCGGGGACTCGGCATGTTCCTGAGCTCAACACGATTGCCGGCAGCGAGACTCCGCTCCGTCACATGGAGACCATCTTTGCAGATGTTCTCGGCAGGGTCGATGAAAAAGTCAAGATTGACCTCGTTGCCATTGGGGAATCGTGCGGGCTTCTCCTCGACTTCTTGGACGCCAACTGGGGCTCTTGGCGTGACCGTCTGAACGGGGCAGTCTTCTTCGGCACCGTTTTTGAAACCAGCGCTCTCGCCAATGACGGGTTCAAAGAATTTCTCGCAGAGGTACGTGACACTGTGCGTCGCAAACAAATGCCAACTCTGATTTGTCCATAGCGCACGCGTGGTTATCTTCTTTCCGGGGAACCTCTCGACACTCCCCTCGCCCCCCCTGAGGGCAACATGTCGACCGCCATTGGGGCGCTTGGATGTCCCTGCTATTCATCATCGGAGGCGCGAGACATGGAGGTGATTGCTGTTCGTGCCATGGACTCGGCTGCGCATTATCTGCACGACGTTGCCATGGCATCCCACTTTGTCAACCCGCCCGTCACCGTCATCGCGCGTCCCAAGGCCGAGTTCAGAGAGGATAATTGGGACCAGCTGACGGCCGAAGAGAAGCCCCCAGTCCACATGGTCGACAACAAGGCCATGATGGAAGAGGTGAAGCAGCTGAGACGGTGGAGGAAGTTCGAACAGACGGGAGAAGCGCCCGATTCGGACTCGGACGACGAGAGCCAAGAGGCTACACCACTGGGAAAGGATGCGTGGGTATGATTGTTAATTCACTGTGAACTACACAGCCGTGCACTAGGCAAACAATATGGTACAGATACAATCTCGGTAGCGCCTAAACCCAGAGCCCCGTAGACGATTGAAAAAGCAGTTCATGCCCTGAAAATGTTGATCCAGCCCGATGCCCCGCGAACATCGTCGATTAGGAGCTCATGAGTCCTTCGCACGCGCTCCTCAACAACAGCGGTTTCGGCCTCCCAGCGACCCTTGTTGGCAGGTTGGCTGCCAGACCAAAAGGAGAAGACGCTGGATCGGTTGGCCGCCTCCTCGCGACGCCGCTCGTCCTCCTTGGCCAGCTTGGCCACCATCTTGCCCCAGTTTTCGAGACCGGCGGCGAGGCATTCGCGGCACGTCGTCTGGGTTTCCTTGTCTTCGGGGAAGGGCCCCATGGCGCGCAGGTGCTCCTCGGCCACGTCGACGCTGTCGCGGGTCCACGAGAGGCCGTCGTGGCGCGACGACGAGGTGAAGAGGATCTCGCCGATCCACAGGCTCAGCGACGCCTCGCGGCAGCGCTCCTCGGGGCTGCGCCAGGGCGGGCGGGTGCCGTCCGGGGGCGGCGGGGGGTAGTCGCCCTGGCCCACGTACGTCATGAGCTGGTCCAGGGGGTTCTGAGGGGCCGCGGGCTTGACGGCGTCGCGGGGAGGTTCGGCGGGGAGGAAGCGCCGGGCCTTGAGGAGGGAGAGGTAGATGGGGAGGGCGGCGGTGGTGTCGCCGGAACGAGCCTTGCGGGTGGCGATGGCGGTGATGGTGTCGAGGAGGTTGAGCGAGGGGGGGCCGGCGTCTTCGTTGAGGACGTAGGTCTTGGGGTTGTACGGCGGGCGGGACGGGTTGGAGCCTTGGGTCGCCTCGGCGAGGGCGAGCTTGTGAACGTCGTCGGCCTCTTCGGGTCGCTTCATGAAAATCAGGTAGCTGGCGTATTCGAGGAGGGCCTCGAGGCGCTGCCTCGTGCTGAAGCCCTTGGTGGCTAGGATCTTGAGATAGAACTTGTCAGCGTCCGGGAAGGCGATGACGCAGTCCTCCTCGCGGGGAGCGGGCTTGTTCTTCTTGTTGGCGGGCATGGGCTTGGGATTGGGGTTCGAGGGACCGATGACGTGCTCGGGCGCGACGACGACCTTGGTGGTTGGATCGCGAACCCAGTCGTGCAGGTTCTCTGCGGCCTTTGCGACAATCATGTTGGCCTGAAAGTATCCTCGTCGCCATTCCTCGCTCTTGCCGGTGATGTCGCACGGGTTGAACTCGCCGGGGAACAAGTCGTCGGGGTCGGTGGCTTGGCCGAGCTTGACGACGTCTGGGCCGTCGGTTTTGGGGTTTTCGAGTCGCGATACGCATTCGCGTGCCTGAGCCAGGGCGGCGACCCATTGGGAGATTCCGTCCTTGGGATTGCTTCCCTTGTTGGCGTCTCTCAATGCCTTTCTCGTCCAAAACGACCACTCGTGCGGCGTCGGGTATTCCCTCTCCGACTTATCCTCGACGATGAGCGCCGACAGCAGGCCAAAGCAGGCCATGATTCCCCATAGGGCGGCTCCCCATCGCAATCCCAGGCCGAGGCCGCTGCGGACCCAGTGCTGCTCCGTGGAATACGATCGGACGTTGCGCGGGGCGAGGAGCGGGAGCTTCGGGCGAGACTGGGTGGAAGCGAATCGGGCATCGAGGCGGGCGTGAAGACTAGGCACGCTGCATCGTAATAACGCTTGTCGCGGCGACACGAGCCGGACGCGACGGACGGCCATGGCGAGCGGTGCCATCAATTGATGTTGAAGCAGCTTCGTGCGTCGTGATGATGATGCGATAGCTCGCAAACCTCTATCGGTGGAGGGGTCATGGTGGGGACGCTGACTAAGGCACTTTGGACCTGCCACTTCCCGCAATCTGTGGGGCGCTAAGGTGTGAAATTCTATCCGCCGTTGAACCATCACCGGTTGAAAAATTGGGAGGTCGGTGTAGTTGCGTCCTGGTGGCGATAATTTATCTTTAATACTACCGTTTTTTTATTATGACTTGATACCATGGCTTCCTTCTTCTCCGACACCATCAACAGCCCTCGCTTCCAGCTGTTTGCCACGGCTGTGCTCTCGGGCGCAACCGTCGCATCGCTGTTGCTTGGATATCAGGCGCTGGAGCGAGAGGAGAGGGTTTCCGAGTTGAAGAACTCGATCCCCAGGGAGGACCGGGGACAACAAAGGGTACGTGTGCTCTCGTTCTGGAGAAAAGGCGACTAACTCGTCTCAGTTGAACAGCTTCGGGGGCATGCTGCGGCCTCTAACGGACAAGGAGGATGTGCGCAACCAGGCGCTGGCCAGGCGAGCGCAGGCGGGAGATTTTGACGAGGAGCTCATCGAGGAGCAGCTGGCGCGGAACCGCGTCTTCCTCACGCCCGACGGGCTCGACAAGCTGCGCGATGCCTTCGTCATCGTCGTGGGCTGCGGCGGCGTCGGCTCGCACTGCACGGCCTCGCTGGCCCGGTCCGGCGTGTCCAAGATCCGGCTCATCGACTTTGACCAGGTGACGCTGAGCTCGCTGAACCGCCACGCCGTCGCGACCCTGTCCGACGTCGGCATCCCAAAGGTGCTGTGCCTGCAGCGCCGCCTGTTGGGCATCTCGCCCTGGGTCAACTTTGACCTGCAAAACGAAAAGTTTGACGACGACGTGGCCGATCGTCTGCTGGGCCCCTGGGAAGAGGATGGTCGCCCGCCAGACTTTATCATCGACGCCATCGACAACATCGAGACAAAGGTGGCTCTGCTCAAGTACTGCTACGACCGGAACATGCCCGTCATCAGTGCCATGGGTGCTGGGTGCAAGAGTGACCCCACGCGCATCATCGTCGGCGACATCGGCACCAGCAACAACGACGGGCTGTCGAGGGCCACACGCCGACGGCTCAAGCTCCTGGGCATCACCAGCGGCATCCCCGTCGTCTACTCGACCGAGACGCGGGGCGAGGGCAAGGCCGAGCTGCAGCCGCTCCCGGACGTCGAGTTCCAAAGGGGCGACGTGGGCGACCTGGCGGCCATGCCAAACTTCCGCGTGCGCATCCTACCCGTGCTTGGAACGATGCCTGCCATCTTCGGCTTGACCGTGGCCAACCACGTCATTCTCACCATCGCCGGCTACCCCGTCGACTACGTGCCCGCCAAGGGCCGCGACCGCATGTACGAGGGCATCCTGACGACGCTGCAGGCCTACGAGGACCGGCTAGCGCGCCTGACGGACGGCGGCGACACCATCGGCCTCAAGCTGCCCACGCAGGTCGGCGACGTGGCCTTCCTCGTCGAGGAGCTGTACCAGAGCCGCAGCGCCGTCACGGGCATCCCGACCAAGCTGGTGCTGATCCGGTGGCGGCGGCCCGAGGGAAGCAGCATGGCCGTGCTGGGCGAGGGAAAGGACATCCAGAAGTGCTCGACGGTGCGCATGCGCGATCTCGTGTGCATGACCAAGGAGGAGGCGGCCCGGCACGACAAGGAGGTGTTCAAGGAGGCGAGGCCCCTGGAGGACGTCTACGACGCCGAGACGATTGCGCGGATCGAGGGGAAGCTGCGAGAGGCCCGGGAATATGAGTCATTTCGATGATTTGCTTTTTCGAGAGATAGGGGGTACGTCATGGTGAATGATCTTACGAATAGAAGTAGACTTTGAATAAGGTCGTGGGGGTTGGTTGGTAAGGGGTATAAAGGACGGCGGTTTCCCTTTTTTTGCCACGACAACTTCTCTACTCTGCAACTACCGTCTTACTTTTCGACTACGACTTGTGAGCATTTCAGTGTATCTTGTTTGAACTTTTTGTCCATTCATTACCTTGATTCTGGACTTGGCTTTCCCTCATGGCGCGTCTCATTGCGAATCCCCTCACCTTCACACCCGCACTCGACCTCACTTCCACAAGGGGTAAATGTCTTGACCGACATCTCTCTCGTCTCCCTTTCCCCCATTAGGACATTCCGCATCCGCTCCCGCTGCCCACTTTCGACGGCACGCATGCATTGCGTCTTTCCCTCAAAGTCCAGACCAGGTCTCAAAGACAAGAGACGAAGCTCATGAACTAAAAAGCAGTGCAAATTCACCCCCCTCGTCACTCATCAGGCTTTTGTCAGACATTTCTCCTACATGTGCCGCCCGACTTCCACACGACCGGTGAGAACGGTCATCTGCAGGCTTGCATGTTACCCTACCTCCCTGTGATGACTTGGCATCCCCCCTCCTTTTGCCTTGCATGTGGTCACAGAATGACATAAAAATTACAGACAACGCGCGCAAGCGTCCATCGATGCATTCCTTTGCAACCCAACTCTGCAGCCGGCCTCGCAGCCCTACCTATGTGCTAGGGCCCCAGCAAGCCCAACCGCAAGGCGATCTTCGGCCAGTGACAGCACTCGCTCCATCGGGCTCGCTTCATTGGGTCTCGTTGGGGGCTTCCTGGGCCGCATGTCACAGGTGAACTAATGGTTGTTTTGAACTATTCTAAGCAGCTAACTTCCGGCGGTGAAGGCCTTCTGCAGTGTTGTTTGTTTCCACGGGTCAGTTTGGACAGCAAATCAACCTCATGGCGGGGTAATTAGTTGTCAACTTGTCCGCCTCGTCCCCTCCAGTTCGAGCTTGTACGGGCCAAACCGGGCGTCGTCGTTTGTTTTTAGACGGCGCACGACAACTCCCACGACCCTCCCTTCGCACAGGATCCCACAAAACGAGTAAATTGGATAAAGAAAACTCTGACATTCAACGTTTCCCCTCCCTGCCTTAGTTGTTGCCTCGCACTAATCATGTCCGTTGCCGCATGCCTTCGTCCGTTTGTTATTGTGGTGGACCTAGGCAAGTAGGGAGAGCAAACACTAACAAAGCAAGGGAGGTATGCGCCCGCAAATGAATTCCTTTTCTCGAACCCGTGAGGGTAGGACAGCAAGGCAGAAGTGAACTGAGTAACCGCCTGGTTACGTATTGGTGACCATTGTCGGGCCTCAGGTATCGTAAGGAGGTCGCAGCCTTTCGTGGTGGAAGAGCCTCATTCAGCGGGTGTTGGGTATATGGCCGCACACGGGATGGGTCGGCCCAGGTCAGCACCGGGGTGACACGGCTCCTAAATTGAAACACGCGACCTTTCAACCTAGGTACGAGTTGAAATGGCTGCAATCAAAGCGTAACAATCTCACAAAGAATGTTGTGCTGCTCCAGTTAAAATTAGCATCGTACTGGTGTCCAGGGTAGCCCAGACGCTGGCCCAGAACGACGAGGTTGCCTGTTGCTCAGCCACCTGCTGATGATTGCATATGATTGTCCTCTGCTTATGGCTGGAGCGTGATTTGCGCCTTCGGAAGGCAACCAATTTTCGATGACTGGCGCCGGGTTTTGAGTGATGAAATTGAATTGAATCTCATTTACGGATACTTGAGCAACGTGAGCCGCCCTGAAGTTTGCCCGTTAATTCGGGCTCTAGCGGGGTTGCCTGCGGCAGCCTGCCTGAGCTGGGGCCGAAAAAACATACAGAAACGCCAAATATTGGTTCAAAGGGGTCACAATTCGCAATGGTTGCCCAAAGGACCAAGATGGACGGGATCTGTGCAATGCTCGTGAGTGCTAATTTTGGGGGATGGACTCACTGCAGCCACCTGCACAGCACTGCGCCAATCCCTCGTATCATCTTGGGGTCCAAGTTATTCGTACACGGCTGGGAAATGAGATTCATATATCCGTATTAAGGATGCGAGCCATCTTGTCCAATGACATAGTTGATGTCCAATATCGCGAATGCGGCTGCATCTGAATCTCGGTATGCAGCTCATCGCCCCGCCAACCCTGATGAACAACCGGCGTCGGGCTGCACTGTGAATAACTTCAGCTCATCGGTGCCGAGACGAGTTTTGCAATGAGAACCTCTCAGTGATACTCACCCTGGACACGTCTCCTTGTCTTTCTCATGCAACGGGCCTCAACCCGTGTCGCTGGACCTATCGCCAATGGCCAGATAATTATCTGATGGCCTCAAAACCGGGAGCCATTCCCTTCCTGTGCCGTCTTGGTGAACAATTGCCGGCAACCTTATTTTGATCGCCAGCGAGGCGAGGCTGATGGGATTGTTGTCGTTGTTCGGGACACGCCTCGCCAATTGCTGCCCAAGACCACGTCGACTCTGATTTCGACCCAACCGCCTGGCCTCAACCGCGTCGACTCAGGCAAATCCATCTCAATGCCTCGTCTCGAGAGGCCTTGGCCTTGAATCGCTGACTCTGACTGTATGTAATCGACGGGCGTAGTGCAGGCCAACCAACCGCCTCACCTAACGGCCTAGAGAGGCCGCCGAGCGCCGCGCAATTGATTCGCACTCTTACTACCAATAAAGTTCAGATACGAACTCGTAGGAGCATGATGGAGATTCGATTCTTCGCCACTGGCGCCTTGCGGTCGATCTTGTCAGTTGATCGTCAAAGAAGGGAATGGTAATTCCTTGCTGGAGAGCTCCAGGCGGCCTGTTCAGACTCGCCCCTTCTCTGAGTCAACCGTAGTCCAGTCGTTGGAAGGAGGAGGCTCTCTGATCAACGCCAACCAGGAAGAAAGAATTCATCCGGGCTGAAAATAATAGACGTCAGCATTGCTTGGATCTCTCAGAAGTGGAAATGAAGAACGAGGAGCTTTGAAGGAAGCGGAGAAAGTGCGGACCAGCGTTGTCGAGTTGTTGAGGCTCTTGGGCGGTTCGCGGGCAACGAGGCAGACAGACCTATGCAGCCGCGACCAAGACCACGAAAGTGAGGAGGCGGGAGATGGCGGATGGCTGGTACTTGGTAGGATATTTATGTCATTGACCGGTGAATGACGAGGTGCGAGGTGACACTGGGATGAAGTCGATCAAAGAAAGGGCGCAACTGAGGGTAAATTTTCTCAGCGTGTGCATGAGCGAGTCTTTCTGGAAAACTTCATTTCCATAGGTAGTTTGAGAAGAAATGAATACAAGTTGTGCATACCTCGTAATGTGGATAAATTCCTACCTCTGAGTACTTATAAAGCTTGATGAGCGCTACTAGACTCATTTTCAACTCTTACAAGCACCCAAGCACTATGACTGTCCTGCCTTTTCTTTGCCTTCTGGTGCGCGCGCCTCGCTGTGTAAAATGGTTAAAAGCCAGCAACCATCGCGTCCAAATCCGCTTTCTCTTTGAATCTGTCAATGAAAACCTTTCCTTTACCCTGTCGTTACCTGCTGCCATATGTTCGGCCGCGCACCGCTGCAATTCGCGGGACGTACCGTAGGCACTTGGGCGATTCTTTTTACTCCTGGAACACCCGGGCAACTTTACCACTTCAGCGACACCCCCATCCCTCCTTCCGATTCCATAGCACACACGCCCCCCTTCTCCACTTCGCAGAGCCTCATGATTAGGTGCGAACTTTGCGAACCACGGTGAGGCAACCGCTTGGCTTGGGGTTTGCTACCCCCCCGCGTGAAAATTCATTCAACTTCACTGCCGCGGCTCTTGTTCGACTTTTTACAGTTCCCAATACAGGAAATCATCCTCGAGCATTACCCAGACTTTTGTTCTATTACGGCAACGAGGTAAGCACGTCACACAACACGTCGTCCATCTCTCAGCCGTCACCAGACTTCGATTTTGGCCCCCACCCCCTAGGCTGGGGTATGTCCTGGGCTGCCTGGCCAGCCTGCTCCGGCTCGAGCACGGCTAGACGGTCGCGTCGTGAATCCTCGCATGGCGCGTGTGAATGAGACTGCCGCCTTCAGGCTGATGCATTGCTCTTGGCTGACATATTCGCTTCTAGTCCCTTCTCCCCGACGCTCCGATCGCATTCTTCTCGATTAAATACGCCGCCGAGTACATAACTTGACGACACCACCACAACAAAAACAGACAATGGATATCTCTAAGCTTTGGGTTAATCATCTTCGGAATCATCACAAGGCAGGAGCGTCGGCGGCTTTACCCTTAGTCTGTCCATTGTGCGAGAAAGAAGTGGCTGCCCTCCTGGAGGCCTTCAAGAAACATGTCGAAGCGAATCCCGAAATACATGCGACGTGGAGTACTGCCGAACAGGTCGAGACAGCTTTTAATAATCTAGTGGAATCTAGAAAGGCGTAAGTCGGTGTCGAGACTCGGCCGAAGCCACGACTGACCTCCCCAGCAATATGGAACCACAAACCTCGAGGAAGAGACCGGTGGAGGACTCCGACCACCCCCAGCCCGACGCTCCCTCGAGTCCCGAGCCGGCCGATAGCGAAGGCCGCTTCTTTAAAAAGCGAAGTCCTTCCGTCGATCACCACCCCGAGACTTCTCCGAAACCCGGTAATGTAAGGAGTCGCGCCCGGAACCCATCGGGCCGCCATCTCTGGTCGGGAGAGGAGGAGCCACCTCCGAAAGGCCGATTCGTCTCGGGCCCCGGCCCGGCGCCGCGCCATGTCCCATCCAATAAGACCCATCCGCAGGCCGCAACCCAAGCTTCTCTACCGCCGTCCGGTGAAGCGTCCAGAATGATGCTTCAACCCGAGACGAGGCCCATCTCGCAGGACCAGCTGGTAGCAGAGGTGAAAGGGATCTACGCCGGCCTGGTCATGGTGGAGACCAAGTGCATCGAGGTTGATAACGCGCAGTCGTCAAACACCGACATCAATACCAAGCTCAACAACGAGCAATGGCAAGCCTTGATAGCGTTGCACAGGACGCTCCTGCACGAGCATCATGACTTCTTCTTGGCAAGCCAGCATCCATCCGCAAGCCCTCCCTTGCGGCGGTTGGCGTCCAAGTACGCCATGCCGGCTCGCATGTGGCGTCACGGCATCCACTCCTTCCTGGAACTGTTGAGGCACAGATTGCCCGAGTCGCTCGAACAAATGCTTACGTTCCTGTACCTGGCTTACAGCATGGTGGCTCTGCTATATGAAACGGTCCCCGCTTTCGAGGATACCTGGATCGAATGCCTCGGCGACCTCGGTCGATATAGAATGGCCATCGAGGACGATGACATCCGCGACCGCGAGGTGTGGACTGGCGTCAGCCAGCACTGGTATAGCAAAGCTTCGGACAAGTCTCCCACCACGGGCCGCCTGTACCATCACCTCGCTATCCTTGCCAGACCCAACGCGCTCCAGCAGCTATACTACTATGCGAAGTCGCTTTGCGTGCCTATCCCGTTTCTTAGTGCCAAAGAGAGCATTATGACCCTGTTTGACCCAGTCCTAGGACCTAGTACATCTAGACTTTCGCAAATCGACGCCGCCTTTGTCCGGGTTCACGGGATTCTCTTCTCGGGCAAGTCCAAGGAACGCTTGGCCGAATCCATGGACGAGTTTCTCGGGCTCCTCGACGGGCACATTTCTCGAACAACCAAGCGGTGGCTCGAGGCTGGGTTCGTCTCCTCACTCCGTGGTGCATTCATCTCTGACGAGTTCCAGGTACTACATTGGCATCTCCTTGGCCTGCTCTCTGCTCGGCTACGGAGACGAGTCTTCGGCACTGATGCTTGCCGTCTCCAACAAGTCGGGCCAGGCGGATGTTGCCATGGAAGGTAGCAATATTTCCGAGGCCGGCCCCAGCGATACGTTTGACCAGGCACTCTCCTTTGCGGTGCGAATCTACAACATTGTGATTATGCGCTGGGGAGACACCAACATCCTGCCCTTTGCGCACACGACGCTCGTCTTCATGCACTTCATGACGGGCAACGCGGCGGCCATGGCGCACCTCCAGGAACAATATCCCTGGAAACTGACGGCGATGCTGCTCAACTCCCTCCTGGATGCGTCTCCTTCCGAGCCACGCATGGACGGAAACTTTCCTCTACCCGAAAAGGACGAAGCCCCAAGGCCACTCCCAGAGGACTACGCCATGCGCGGCCTCGCGTATGCCGACGACTACTTCCCTGAGGGGTGGTTCGTCAACGAGAAGATTGACGAAAGTGAAAAATATTTTGAGCTCAGCTCTATGGTGGAAGAGAGGAAGGAGCGCATCCTCTACCTGGGATATCAAATTGCAACCCACCAGACCTGGCTCACGCTGGATCCAAGCACTCGCCGGTTTTCAGTGGCGGCAAAGTACGACGTGGAGGTTCAAGTCCCGCTGGGCGCTACGGAAGCTCTATAGCAATTCATACGTTATCCTTTAGCTGCGCAAGAATGAAGTCAACCACGCAGCATGATTTAGCAGGCGTCGTTGCCCAAGCACTACGAAGCCCAAGGTTCACCTCAGCCTTGGGTCCCTCAAGCCTACAATATTTACAGGTACGCAATTTCTCCCGACCCAAGGCTGTTTCTAACGTAAAGGGAAGATTGTTTAGTCGCAAGGGCTTGTATGGGGCGCTGGCCTTTGGGTCGAGCATGGATAGCCATCAACTGGTATTCATTGGCCGACACGACTTGATTGTTCGTTGATAGAAAGCATTCATTTGTCCATTTAGAGTACGTACCTTTATTAGCCAATCAATAGCGCCGATCACGGTAATTTCATTGGACCGCTTGATCATGCACAGCGGGCCGCGCGCCCCACACGGGATCCAGTATTTCCTTTTCGGCCCCCAAAATGAGGCCGGGCGGCAAACGAGGGTATCTCCCAAGAAGGCTCAGTTCCATTGGGAACCCGCAATCGTGCATCTGCCATTTGCAGAGTCTACAGTCGACATGGCTTTCACCATTGACAAGAACATGTTTGATTTTTGCCAGGTCGAGAGGACACTTGTCGTCGAGTTGTCGTCGGGACCGCCGTCAGCGGGCACGTCCGGGGGCGAGGGGGCGGGACATGGACGCGCCGGAGTCGCCGTCGGGCCTGGAAAGGGGCGAATCGGATGTGGCGAGCTTGCAAAGCGTTAGGCTTATGCGCAGTGGCTGCCTGAGATGGGGATTGCTTCTTGCGATTCTCTATGGATCTGGACGTGTCGCTTGGAGGTTTGGCGTTTTTGCCTCGTTTGCAGAGGCCAATGGAAGGATGAGGACGGGGCGTGAAGACGCTGACGAGGAATAGGGGGAGGCGAGGTCGGAGTCCGAGGTTTTGGATTTGCTTCTCGTGTAGGTAGGCATGGACGGCTTGGAGGCTTTGCGTCTCGTGTTGCCTGAAATGCGTGAGGCCTCGTCTTCGGAAATACGCCC
>JAMQMW010000553.1:0-31702 GCA_024115155.1 Thelonectria blattea
CTCTCAGCTCGTTTGGTGGCTGAGACAAGGGGGTCTCGGACCTGGTCTGGTCTACCCTCTGCTTCCGCAACAACCAACAGCCGCAAAACCCCCTCGACTCAGACTCTCGGTTTAGCTGATAACAAAGCTCCAGCTCCCACCTGGTTGGCTCGGCCCCGACCTAGTCCGCTCCCGGTGTAGCATCTCCCATTCGAAAGCCGCACCGCCTGATAAGACTAAATGAGGGGACTGCCGGTGTGCCGCGAATAATGACTCCACGCGGATGTGCCGCGAGTCATTCCAAGGTTTGTGGCCCTTGATTCCGTTTCAACGGTAACACCGTACAGCCAAGTCGACCGGTTCGCGGAAAGAGGGCACTGGCGGCGGAACGGAGAGGGAGGCATCCGGTTGTATTAACATAATCTAGAGTTCTGAGTGGCAGGCATGTGTTTTGCACGTGTATCGACTATCGGACTGCTTTCCACTCATTGATGCTGTGCGTGCTGTGCGTACGTACTGTCCGTTGTTGTCAGCCCTGAACCGAAGGATCCCAAGTCGGACAATAAACCACGTGGTTCGCGAACACTACTCGCCAAGCCCTCTCCAACTTCCCAGGCGTCTCTTGGCCTTCGATCCGCGTCTGTAGCTAATGCCGGACCAGAAGAATCGTCGGGTTTTAGGGGTTGATAGACTATGCTTAAGACCGGCCAGGAGGTCAAGGCGAAGCCACGCGACACCGAAAGATGACGAGTCAAGAAAAAAAAAACAGGGAAGTGATTCCGTTCGAAGGGTTCGAAGCGAGAGAAGGAAAACGCCATTGGCGTGAGCTAATGGTGCACGTCTGGGGGAGATGGAGCTAGAGATTGATGGGCTTTGTCAAGTGACGGTGATGGGTCTTGATTGACACGGGGACTGGAAGCGATCGAGTGTAGCCTGGGAAGGGTCTGGTTGAAGGGTTCGAGCTGAAGAAATAGGGAGGGTAGGATCAATGATGGGATCGACTCATCAATTGAGGCGACGTGGTATTGTAGATCTCATCGTCTGCTGCCGCGTGGTCCATGTCTATCAAATTGCATGCGAAGACTCAACTGACCTTGTCACCTCGACCAGTGCAAGTTCAAGCCCAATACTCACAGGTACGCCCTATCGTGGTGCATCACCGACTGTAGCACTACCATCTAGACTCAACATGCGGCAGCAATAACACCCAGACACATCAAATATAACTCTCAATGGTATCAATATGACCTAGGTATCTCCAAACTCCAAAACTCCAAACAACCCCTAATATACACTCCTAATCACTCACCTCCTCAATCTCAACCTTTCGATACTCAATCGCCGGCAACGTCGTCTTCCTCCCCCCCATCCTCGGCACAACCGTCTCCTCCCTCTCGCTCGCCGGCAACGCCCTCATCTGCTGCTGCTGCTTCAACACCCCCCTGTGCGCCTGCTCCATCATGTACTGCTGCGCCGCCACCGTCAACTTCTGCCTGCCAACCTCCCTCTCGCGCTTCATGTCCCTCGCCAGCGCCTGTTCCGCTCCCCGTCGGGCACCCTCCAGCTGGCGCTGCTGGTGCGTCCGCTGCGCCTTGTGAATCTCCCGCGTGTGCGCCTGCTCCATGATGTACTCCTGCGCCGAGAAGGTGAGCTTCTGTCGACCCAGCTCCTGTCCGCGCCGGAGGTCCTGCTCGAGAGCTTGCTCGGCCCCGCGTCGCTGCCCGTTGATCTTGAGATCGACGAGACGTTCCTGATGCGAATAGGTCAGCGTCTGCGCGCGCTGCTGCTCCTCGAACTGCGCGTCGCCGCGTCGCTTGATCATGTCAATCTCCCGCTGGTTGCGCGCGTCCTGGTGCTGCAGCACCTTGCCGTTCATCTCGTCCGTCACCTTGAACTGGTGCTCGGCGAGGAGCTGCGCGCGCCGGAGCTCCTGCTTGTGCTTCCAGTCGGCCTGCTTCTCGGCCACGATGGCGTCGCGGAGGGCTTGCGGGAGACCCGTCGCGTACTGCGGCTGGGGGCCGTCTTCGGAAAAGTAGCGGTCGACGAAGCGGTGCATGGCGAGCGACTTTGTGAGCTCCTTCTTTTCCTCGTCCGACTTGCTGGGACAGAGGTGGTGCACGTACATGGTGGGCGAGTACTGCAGTCCACCGTCGGCGAAGAGGTAGTCGTCGTCCTTGGTAGGGCTCTCCCGGACTCGAGAGAGATAGAGCAGAGAACCCAGGATGGGAGCGGCTGAGCTTGGGTTGTCGATGGCGAGGTGCAAGACCGTCTTGCCCTCAAACTTCCACGAAGCGGGCGGCATGGGCATGAGGAGCTTCATGGCCTCCTGCATGCTCTTGGACCATCTCGGACCTAGTCCCGAAGCGTTGCGGCACAGCTCGGCCACGGGCGTCCGTCCGTTGAAGAGGTCGATTGGACACAGCACGTCGTGTCCGTGTTTCTTGAGGAGGGCGATGCTCTCGACGTCGACGCTCCTCGCCGCCACGTGCAGGCTTCCGTCGTCGGGCTTGGCGCCGGCCTTGAGGAGGACCGTCATGCAGTCCATGTTGCGGTTCTCGGTTGCGATATGAAGTGGCGTTCGGCCTGTCGTCTCCTCAAAGTCAATGTCCACGTCGAGGCTGACGAGGGCGGAAAGGACAGCTGCACGACCACGGAGGGCTGCGAGGTGGACTGCCGCGAGACCCGAGTCTCGACAAGTAAAGTCGGGTTTGGCTACAGAGGTTAGTTTAAGGATCAGTAACGTGAGAAGTGTGCTTACCTTCTCTTCCACGCGACAGAAGCTCAATCATGACATCGTCGGAAGCACCGCCCTTTTTAGACAGCGCCCACATCAGCAGAGTCATCTCCTCCTCGCCCTCGTCCACAAACACGTATCCAGGGTCGTAGTGCTGGTCCAGCACACGCGAAAGGGCCTCCTTTCCTTTGGGGAAGCGCTCGATGAGGAAGCGCAGCAGCGAGTCGTCCGTGGTGGCCGCCGATCCCGTGTTCCGGTGTTGTTCCACGCACACGTCGATCCATTTGCAAAGCTCGGGTTCGGATTGGAGATAGTCGATGAGCGATCTCAACACCATGTTCAGGTCAAACGGGCGGGACGTCAGCGCCTGGAAAACTTCAAGGTTGTTCTTCTTGGCGGCTTGTCCGAAGCACATGCCATTGTGCGTGGCCGGGTCGGCTTCATGCTCCAGCAAGATCTTGATAAAGGGCGCTGGCACTTCGCCCGACGACTGCGAGACGGCTCGGTACAGAGCGTTGTTGCGAACTTCCTTGTCGAGGCCGATGCTGAGCAGCTTGGATGCAATCTGGACCTGCTTGTCCGTGGTAAAGGCCTTGCGCTTGACCACATCGTCAAAGGCCGTCGCGATGGCCTGGTCCGGCACGCCATGCTGCACAAGCAAGTCAACCTCGTTGACGAGTTCGTGGCCGACTGCGTACTTCAGCGACTCCTTGTCGACGTTCCAGGAAATCGGCCCCGAGGCGAGCATCAGAGCAAGTAAAGCTGGATCCTGCTTCTGAACAGCGTCAATGAGATGGGCCGAGCACGTTTCCGCGTCGATGCCCTGGTGGATGAGCACCTGGCAGACGTCCAACCGCATGGGATTCGACAGACGAAGCGCCGCTTGAAAGGCCGACTTCATCGTGTCGTCGCTCGGCGGCAGTCCGTTGCCCTGCAGGACCGTCTGGAGCAGCGTCATGTTTCCGTTTTGGACAATGCTCACCAGCGCTTGGCCGTTGCGAAACTCGACCGACGCGCCGCTGCTGACGAGGAGAGCGGCCGTGGGCTCGTGTTCCAGGTTGGTGCAGGCCGCCAGGAGCGCCGCGTCGCGTTCCCGTTGGTCGATGGGATGCATCAGGAGTAGCTCGTACATGGCCATTCGCTGCTGGTGCTCGAGTTCCGATTCCCTCGCCGTCTGGAATGCCCGATTGCCCACCTCGTCTCTCAGTCCTTCCTGGCAAGAAGTGAGCAGCTGCACGTGCTCGTACAAACCGGCCTTGACGGCGTGCACCAAGGCGAGGCCGTTGTGGCTGTTGACGCTTGCGTTGTACTCGAGAAGCAGGATGGCCGCGTCCAGATCGGTTCGTCTTCGCTCCATCTCCTCGACCAAGGCCTGCGACACCGAATCCACTCTCACGCCAGACTTCAACAAGAGCTCCATCATCTGAAGCCTCTCGGGCGACGGCTCGAGGGAGTTGAGCGCGGTACGGAACGCCCGCTCAACCGTGGCAATGGACGTCTCGGCGCTCAGCAGCACCTCAGCCAGCTCAAACAACAGCCCCTTAGCCGCCAGATGCAGCACCTCTCCGTTGGCGTGGTCCACCGAGGCATCGTGCTCGAGCAGCAGCGACACCACGACCAAGTCTGGTGGCTCCGGATCGGCCTCCTGAACTAGCTGCAACAACGTGCGGCTCTGGCCAATGTCGGACTGCGATGCGCCGAGCAGCATCCTCGTAAACTCAAACTCCATGTCCTTGGTGTTGGAGTGGCACACGGCTCCCAGCGCAGTCGTCAACGAAGAGGTGTTCGGGTTCCTCCTCAGCAGATCCATCAGCGCATCTCCGTTGCCCTGCTCGAGGGCGTCGACGAGAAGAATACCGCCACCAACATCAACACTGGCTCCGTGCGAAAGGAGCATGTCGATAATGTCGTCGCCTCGCGGATGCGACTTGCGCTTCGGGTTCACCAGGATCCAGTCCAACGCGCTGTTGTATCCGAGACGCTCCGCCATGCGCGCGAGGATCTCGGCCTTTTCCCGACTATAGTGCGTGCCGTAAATGACTTCCCGCAGCGCCGTCTCGAGGGATTGCGTGGTGATGTCAGTAGCAGCACAGATGAGCTCCAGCGCCTGCATGTCGTCGAGCTTGATGGCCTGGCACACTGCTCGACCACCTGCAATAACGCTCAAGCCGGTAGGGAGGAGAATCTCCAAGACGTCGAGGCAGGCCGTGGTGGAAATGGCCCTGATCAGGGTACACTCGACGGGATCTCCGCTCGCGCCGTGCTCTGCCAGCAGAGACAGCATCTCGAGCATGGTGGCGACGTTGTTGTTCATCAGGGCATCAAACGTCATCCGCACAGCGGCACTCACCACCGACGCCGTGGGCTTCGCGCCGCAGAGCAGTCGAGCCAACGCCACGTCTCCTCGCACGACAGCCACGTACAGACAGCTCGATCCTTCGTCGTCGATGTAGTCGGCCGAGGCTCCGGCTGCCACTAGAGCTCGCGTCAGGTCGTCGTTGGAGCTCTGCACCGCGTGCAGCAGCAGTCGCGAGAGAGGCGGTCCCGTCGCGCCCTTTTGTCCGAGGGCCATGACCATGCTGACCTTGTCTGCTTCGGATGCCGTGCGCGGCACCTTGTCGATGGCGGCCGAGGCAACTTCGGGCGGAATGTCGGCTTCCATGACGAGGTGGAAGACGTCCATGCAGGCATTCGCCACGGCCCACGAGAGCAAGTCGGTGTCGGAGCCCGGCTGGTGCGGCGACACGCCAAAGCCGACGAGCAGTCGGACGTGGTTCCTGTCGTCCCTCGTCCCGTCCCGGAAGAGCTGTTGTCGGAGGGCGCTCGTGTCGGCCTTGGCCCCGGCCGAGAGGACAAAGTTGAGTACGCGATATCGCAACGCGGAGTCTTCCATCCGCAACGCCGCCGCCACCACGGCCGTTCCTCCTTCAGTCTGTATAAAGGTCCATTTCCCGTGGACGGCCAGCGAGAGGGCCGCCATGGCCTCGAGGTCTTGCGCAGCGATGGCGTGCTGCAGCAGCTGGTAAGCCTCCTCGGCACTAATCTCCACGTTGGCCAGCAACGTAGAAAGCGCCGTCCTCATCTCGTCAGTCGGTCGCTTGGTCCCTGCCGCCGTCACCAGCGCGTTGAGGCCGTATTGTCGGTCGGGCCTCATCGGGGCCGAGAACCACAGCCGGAGGAACTTGAGATCGGGCACGGCCGAGCACATGGCCCCGGTGTACAGCTCCTCGCTGGAGGGCAACTCGGCGCGGAATCGGAGCAGCTCTTCGGCAATGTCGTACGTCTTCAGCCGCAGCGCCTTCTCGAGCGCGCGGCTCAAACAAGCCGGATCCATGCCGGCCTCGCACAGCACGCTCACCGTGTGCAGCTGCTTCCTCTCCACGGCGAGATCGAGCCACGGGCAGGAAGCAGGCCCCAGCTTCGGGCGCGTCTCTATCGCGAGAGCCCATTTCGACCTGTGATCTTGCGAAAGTCCCCAAAGAGCAGCGGCGTTGTGATCCAAGTCCATCTGCAGCAGCGCCCTCGCCACGCCAATGGGCCTCCACGTCGGCTCCTGGGGGTCGAAGTAGAGGTGCAGACCTCTGCCTACCTCGTTGGGGGTGAAGTGCCATTTGTCGGGGTTTGAGAGCTCCAGCTTCTTTTGCTTGGAGTGGAAGAGGTAGCGTTTCTTCTGGTAGACATCTTTGTAGGCGGGATCGGATGTCCTGGCCCGGATGAGGAGCTGCTTGGCCTGGGCCTGGTCTTCGGGGGAGCAGTCGAATGATGGTGTCGCTGTTGCGCCGGGAATGACGGAGAACTTTTTGCCTTGGATGATGCTCGGGAATCCGAGGATTGCTGTGAGATCTTGGCCCGACGTCATGGTGTCGGAATGAACATGGGAAAAATTAGAAAAATAGGAAAAAATTAAAAAGATTAACGACTTTTGGTCGCAACAAACATGAAGAGAAAAACATCAACTTGGCCGTCAAACGGAAGAAAAGCCCATGATGCCCTGGTCCCCCAAATATACTTAGCTGACTCCCGACTCCTGACTCCATCCTCACCAGTTACACACGGCGGCTACGCTGCACGCTGTAACAAAACGGACAAATGGTGCTGGGCGCTGCCACGTCAGATTCGTCCCAGGCGCCCCGAAGGACCCGACGAGAAGGGGGTTCGGCTTCTGCACGTTGCAGCTTGGAGCTCTCGTCGCCTATCAAAACTCGGTGGGAACTGGTCCCTGCTGCAGGAGTTTGCTGGGCGTCAATCCACTGGGTTCTGTTCTTCGGGCGGTGCCTGGCGGGAGTGATGACCGTGCGTGCGAGGGAATAGGGACGTCATATTGAAGGCTGTTGTCGATGGACCGTTGGTAGGAGAAAAGAAGATGTGGCATTTATTTTTGGCATTGGGACAAGTTGTTTGTTGAGAATTGTTGAAGATTCGCAAACTCCCAGCGTGCGTTTTCTCGTTATCGTTATCGTTGTCGTGTTTGCCCGACGCCACAACTCGCTTCGCACGGTTCAGCCACACACAATTTTGACACTCCAGCCACATCCCAAGCGCTCAGCTTCATCCTCGCTTCCATTCCTCAAACGCGGCAATCCAATCAGCAGCACACTCGGACACTTCGTTTTCCGCCTCATCACCAACCGGCTTCGTCGCCAACTCCCGCACCTGAGGATAAACCCTCTCCCAGAGCTCACCCTTAGGAACGTGCTTCTGCACAAACTCAACCATGTGCAACATCCACGCCCCATCGCCCCGGTTCCCCTCGATGGCGGCCCGGATCGCATCGACGGCCGCCTCGGGGAACCGCGCCAACTGCCTCTCGCAGGCCGGATAGGGCGGCCAGTTGACGTCTTGCAGCCAGCAGAGCAGGTGGTCGAGATGAGGCCGCATTTGGTCGGCCGTGTGCACGCGTTCTTGGAGGCTCCGCCCGGCCATGGTGTCGAATTTGTGTTGGGGCGTCCATACGGCTGTTCGGTCGTCCATGAAGCGGATTGTGTCTTTGGCTTGGAGGCCGAGGATGTTGGTCCTGGGGTTCTTGGTTTCCGACAGGGTGATGAGGGCTGGACGGAAGGGCAGAAGCTGGTCTTCGGAGAGGCTTTGCAAAACGTCCATGGCGGCTTCGACAGAGGCGACGTCTTGTTCGGGGGGTTTGAGTTGCTGCGTGAGGACCTGCGATAATGACGATACAACGGCTGGTTCGTTTACACGACGACGAACAAGCTGGCAGAAGCCGTCAAAGAATGGCGCCCAGCGGGGTTTTCCCGCTCCCATTGCGAAGACCTCTGGAATAAGGACCGTAAATGCAGTCGCGTCGAGAGTCTTCAGTGCTGGAATAGAGCTGATGTCGCTGGGATCCTGAGGGATCCATTTCCGAGTCCCATCCATGACTGAGGATATGGATCGAATTGAGCTGAAGCACTGAAATCTCTCGACGTCCATCTCTTCAAGTGTCGCTTGTTGCACTGCCTTGGAATGGAAACGACGGAGGGCGGCTAAAATCCTTAGCTGCGCAAATGGACAAATCACAGCGCCTTTGTACAAGATGACGGGGAGCTATCTGATCCTTTGTGAAATGGTCAGCACTAAGCTCACCTGAGTGACACAATCATGAGGTTGTCATCGATAGTTAAACCGCCGCTCGTGGCACCTCCCGATTCTCTCCTTTAATTGAACTCGAGGCTTCATCCAGTCTTCGAAATGACCTACCTCGTAACCGCCATCGCGGCCTCCGTCGTCTACGTCGTGGTAGTTTCCATCTACCGTCTCTACTTCAGCCCCCTAGCCAAGTTCCCAGGACCAAAGCTCGCTGGTGAGGCCCTCATCGCCCCTCGTCTCCAACCGATACTGACCTTGTAGCACTCACCTCGTGGTACAATGCCTACTATGACCTCGTCCGCGGCGGCCAGTACATATGGGCAATCGACGAGATGCACCGCAAATACGGCCCCATCGTGCGCACTCGTCCTGACACGCTGCACGTCAACGACCCGGCCTTTGTCGAACAACTCTACTCGCAATCCCCCAAACGTCGCCGTGAGCGCCACTGGACCATCCTCTCAACCCTCCAAGCTCCGGGCTCGATCCTCGCGACAAAGGACCACGACCACCACCGTCGTCGTCGCGCCGTGCTGAATCCTTACTTTTCCAGCCAAAACGTGCGAAGACTGTCGCCCGTTATTAATGAGACGCTGGCGAGCTTGTTGCGGAGGATGGAGGGCTGGGCGAGAGCCGGGGAGCCGGTGACGCTGAATAGGGCGTATCGGGCGGCGACCAAGGATGTGATTCAGTCGTATGCTCTCGGTGAGGGCGAGATGTGTCTCGACATGGAGGACTGCAATGCGGGCTTCTTCGATGTGCTCACGCCGCAGCGAGTCTGCCATTTGGGCACACATGTTCACTGGCTGGCCGTCCTCATGGCCAATCTCCCTCCCGCGCTCATGATGACGCTCATTCCGCGCGTGGCCGTCTTTGCGCGATTCATGATTGTAAGTCACACTCCCCAGTGCCATCACTCGTCCTCCGACTAACAACCAAGGGCCTAAACGACCAAGTCGAGCAAATCCGCAAGGCAAAGGACCTCCCCGAAGGCAAGACCATCTTCCACGAGATCCTCCGCAGCGACATCCCCCCCTCGGAAAAGGAAACCAGACGCCTCGCCGACGAAGCCATGGTCCTCGTCATCGCCGGCTCCGAAACCACGGCCTCGACCCTCGCCGCCATCACGTACCACCTCCTCTCCGACCCGGACCTCATGGCCCGCCTCAAAGCCGAGCTCGCGACGGTCAAGTCGGAGGAGGCTGGTCGGCCGGCCGACCCGGCGGAACTGAACGGGCTGCCGTTTCTCAACGCGCTGATCCAGGAGGCGATTCGTTTGTACCCCGGCGCATCCCACCGACAGGACCGCGTGGCGCCCGACGAGGATCTCGTGTATACACGTCCGGACGGGGAAACGTTTGTCATCCCCGCCGGCACGGGCGTGGGCATGACGGCGCCCATCCTCAACCGGAACCCGGAGCTGTACGAGGATCCGCTCGCGTTCCGCCCGGATCGGTACCTCGAGCAGCCCGGGCTGGCGGCGCACCAGTTTGCGTTTTCCAAGGGGACGCGGCAGTGCATCGGGATCAACCTGGCGTACCAGGAGCTGCAGACCTTTACGGCGGGCATATTTGGCAAGTACAGCGCGTACGATGCGTCGAAGAAGGAGCAGGGCGGGCCGACGCTGGAGTTGTATCGTACGACGAGGGAGGATGTTGACATTTATTCGGACTATATTACGTTTGGACAGCATCCGGATAGTCATGGACTAAGGGTGGTGATCCGGGAGTGAGGGACCGAGTCGGTTAGGGAAAGGCCTGCATGAAGAGGCATGTGCATTAGTCTGTCATGGAGGAGAGATGAGCAAGACATTCTCTCCCTGAGAGAGGCGGTCAACTCAGTCCACTGACAGAATTTCCCTGGTCACGAGACAGAAACAGCAACTCGGCCAAGTTGCCACATTGAGGCTATTCCCAGCTGCCCGTCCCATGTTAATTGGTCCAACCCGTTCATCCCAATGTTGCGCCATTTCCCTCGGGCCATTTTGCTTCTCCTTGCCAGCCCAGTCAATTTAGTCCCATCTCCATTCTCCTCAGCGGGCCCTAGACTACCCGGCCTGTCCGACGCTACGGTTAGAATACGAGGTCCTCAAGTCCAGCTCATGGGTGCGCATCAAATGCCGAGATTATGGCCTCAGCGGGTTGAGAGCTCGTATCCGAGAAGCTGGGACCTCGAAGCTTCAATGTCGAGTACCGAGTTACATGTATAGAGCGCGGTCCCCTCGTTCATCTCGTCTTGTCCTCCTCAGCACCTTGTATCGATACCTGATTTCTCCATTGATCTCGAGTCGAGATGCCCAGTCTCCTTTCCACCGCCGTGTCGGCTCTGCAGCTCGCTGTTGCGGGTGCATCGGTTCTCGACCTGCCCATCGTTGTGAACAATGGCTACGTGAGTACCGAAAAGCAGACAACGTTCGGACCTCATTGACTCGTCCTAGAAATCAGTCCAGCTCGGCATCGGCACCCCTGCCAAGACGTACAACCTGCTCTTCGACACGGGAAGCTCGTCTTCGTGGGCCGTCGACAGCACATGCACTGATTCCTGCCCCAACGTGAGCGGGTGAGTACCTAACCTACCCTGACCATCCCATGCTTCTCCGTACTGACCCATCAGGTACAACCGCGTGGGATACAACATCAAAAAGTCCAAAACCGGCCACTACACGGGCGGCTACGCAGACATCGAGTATCTTGGCGGCGTAACCGCCGGACCGACAGTGTCCGAAGTCTTCAAAGCCGACGGCCTCAAGTGGAAGCAGTCCTTCATCGCCGCCAACGAGAGCAACTGGGCTGCCCTGGCCGCCGACGGCTTCATGGGCCTCGCCTTTAGTTCCATCATCGACGGCGGCGCAAACACGGTCGTCGAGACGCTCATGGCCGAGAAGCACCTGGATGAGGCCAAGTTTGGCATCTACTACGGCACCGAGACCAACGACACCCACGGGAAACCCGGTGACGGCGTCTTGACCATCGGTGCGTCGAGAGAAAGCAAGTACGTCCAAGGTGGCCTCACAACAATCCCCATCACGCGCGTCGACGGCACCTACGACGTCTGGCGAAGCACCATCCTCAGCGTCAAGGGCAAGAAGACAGTCAAGGGCAAGCCCGTCGAGACCACGACCGACTTCTCCTTCGGCAACGTCGTCTTCGACACGGGCGCTTCCTCCATCTACCTCCCCGACGAGCAAAACGAGCAGCTCTACCAGTCCATCGGGTGGAACTACACGGCCATCCTGCAGGGCCAGCACATCCCGCTCTGCAGCGAGTTCAACTCGTCGTGGTCCGTCTCCTTCAACCTGGGCGACTACCGCAAGCCCAAGACGGTGACGCTCCGAGGCGACCAGCTCAAGACGCCCGGGTTCGCGTACCGGGAGGACGCGTGCTGGCCGCCGTTTCAGGGGGGGAATGCGGCCGGGTTTACGTTGATTGGGACGACGTTTTTGAGGAACTTTTATACAGTGTGGGATTTTGGCGTCGAGGCGACGGAGACGGATATTACAAAGTTTGATCCTACCTTGTCGTTTGGGACATTGAAGAAGAAGATTGGGTATTAATTAGGATGAGTTAAAGGAGTTGCATTTTAGAGCGATGAGTTATCAGACGTAGACTCGGGTCACCCGGATTCACAGACTCACAGACTCGATTCAAGGAGTCGAGCACCAGTAACACCAAGGAAGGATGAAATGTTTACCATCGCCCGATCCGTTTGCTCATCGCACATGTCATGCCTGATCAAGGTTGATCCCTAACCCTCAAACTCAAAAACTCCGAGTCTCGATGGTTGCACGGGAAACTGACAGTGGCTAAGCAGGCGGCTTACCACATCCAGCTGGCGTCCTAGCAAGCCCAGCACAGCCCAAGAACCATCAGCCTCCAGTTCTATTTTCGTCCCTCCAGTGATCCAGTCCCTGGCTCCCTTCTTCGCCTCCACTGTGCCCCAAGCCCATCCAAGCCTAACGCCACTCTGAAGAGTCCAACCGTGCATCCTCCCCGACCACCCCGGGACACCCTCTCACGAACCCGTCAACGTCTCTGCACCGAACCAACCAGATCTCCCCGGCATCTCTCCTCCGCGCCAAGTCCCCCAGCACCGCTTCCACGGCGTCCAGCCTCTCGGCGGTGTCGGTGAGGAACGGGTGGAAGAGCACCGAGAGGAACCCGCCGCGGGAAATGGTCAGGTCGATTTCGGCAAGGTACCGCTTGATCAGGGTGTCGGAGGACTGCGGCTCGGCCGAGTATTCGCCTTTCATGGTGCGCAGGCCGGCAAAGGAGGACATGTAGAAGTAGGCGTCGACTGTGGCCCATTTGAAGGGGAGGATTGTTAATGTGTTGCCCGCGGGGCCGGCTTTGACTGTCGCTGCTTCCTCGCCCGCGGGACTGAGATACTTGAGGCCATACTGCTGGCATAAATCGAGCGTCCTCTCGCCATTGAAGATGCCGCCGGGCGGACGAAAGCCGCTGTACGTCTCGCATTCCCCGCTCCCGAGCCACTTCTTGATTCCTTCAGACCCAAAACTGCGCTCAAAGTTCTCCCTCTCCTGCTCGTCGGTGAGTTTCGCCCAGGGTTCATGCCCCCAGCCGTGCCACGCAACTTCGTGACCTGCCGCGACGATTTCGCGCAGGATGAAGTCGCCGTAGACATTAATGTTCCAAGACTCGATGAAGTAGGTGGCGAGCACGTTGTATTTTTTGAGGAGGCTCAGCATGGCCGGGAGGGATTTTGTCACCGAAAAGTGCTGCCCGATGGGAGCGGAATCTGGCCATTTGTTGCGAGTCCGGTCTGCGGCTTCGCCCATGTTGTCCATTGTGAAGGAGATGGCGGCGCGGGCTCCGTTGGGCCATTTGCCTTGAGGTTTGGGTTTTGTGTCCATTTTTTTAATACGAGTGTGTTTTTGTGCCAAGCTGGAGGATGCGACGTTGATACTTTTGGCTGTTGAGTTGAGAGGAGTTACTTGTGATGGTTGCGGTTCAATGACATCAAATGTATGTTATACCCGAGGTCAATATCAAGCTTGCGGGGTAACACACTGCAGTACATATCATAATAGATCAAAATTCCCTTCTATTTCAATTCAAAACCACCAATATTTGCAATAATTGCACACAATGTAGAAAACATGGAGTCATGTAACGACACCCAAGCTGGTGCGCCTCCAAACAATTGAGGCTACCCTATGCTCGCAGCGACATCAACTCACGTGCAAGCCATCAGATCGCATCATTGCATTGAGCTGACTAACAAGTTGATCTTCCAATTGACGTCAAGCCCCTCCACGAGAATCTCAAAGCCACTCAAAGCGACATATTCCGAAGTGTTGCTGTAAATGAACCTTCAAAGCCCACCCAGCCACATCACCTAGCTGCGCCGAGTCGCCGACTATTGGGATCGCCACTAGAGTCTGGCGGTGTGCTGCAAAGCTGCAAGCCCTGCTTACTTGTTGTCAGCGGGGTATGAACGTTGCTTTCTGGTGGCCACCTTCTCAAATACTCAGTTACTATTCGTATGGCATTCATGCGGCGGTATTCGTGCAACTGCAGGGCTGATTATGTCATACAAGGATACACTGAACAGTGCATTTTTTAAGTTTTATTAAGGACGTGAGCGTGTATACTCGATTCAGATCCATGGAAAAGATATTTGTGATAGGGTCGCATCGCCGTCCGAGCCTCGTGTTCATGTTCATCCGCCGTGGCAGCATTCCGTCTAGATGCAGACACTCGTCTAGACCCTCAGACCACGAGAATTCCAGACACGGGCTCCTCGCTACGTCAAGATCATCGCACATGTGCATAGTTTTTCCGGCCACGAGGACCCCGTGATGCTTCCATCTTGGGCAATAAACACCCGCTGGTTCACAGGATAGTCCCTTTTTCTCCTTCTCCACGGATACGAAGTCGGGGGGCATTCGCTTACGGAAGCGGTCCAAACGGGCCTGGATTGAAGGGAAGCCCCCAAAAGGGAATTAGTCGTGGAACAAATCATTCGACGGCGGGATTTGTTAGCGGGAATATGGAGGGGGGCTCGGCCATACCGGCAACGCTTGGAGCTTGGAGCTGGCTTCAACGTTACAGTTGGGGAAACATGTCAGGAATACGAGAAAAAAGCCCTTACTCCACAGCCTGCTTCTTTTTTATGCAGAGGCCCCAAAGGGCGATGATCAGGTGGACCCCCTCAATACGATATGGCAACCCGGAGATGGACTAGGAGAACACCACCACAACCACGGCAACAGTTCAGGAAGCGGGAAATGGTGGAGATGGGACGCAAATAGAGTCTCTCGATTTGCCCAGGCTGAAGCCTCCGCCGGCATCCGAACCGGCATCTGATGTCATTCGGACCCTCGGGGAAATGGCCCAGCCCCCAGGCCCTAGGTATGCATGCTGACATTGAGTTTACGAGGTTCTGACTGCCCGCTTCGTGAAGTGTGTAAGTGACGGTGGTGTTTGGAGACTTTGAGGAGTATATAAGAGTGTCGTGAAGTCTTGTTTAGATTTGTTTTCATCGCTCTCATCCTCACTCACACACTCAAGCATCAGCTTCTTCAGTCTTCACAACAACTCTACAACTCTACCACTCTTCTACAACTCCTCCACCTTCAACAACTTCCACCTCCAACTCCCAACCTTCACAACCGCCATCATGCAGCTGTCCAACCTCCTCTCCATCTTCACCCTCGCCACCGCCGCCTCTGCCATCTCCGTCTCCTACGACACCGGCTACGACGACCCCAACCGCTCCCTCACCACCGTCTCCTGCTCCGACGGCGCCAACGGCCTCATGACCAAGCACCCCACGTGGAAGAAGCAGAGCGACATCCCCCGCTTCCCCTACATCGGCGGCGCCCAGTCCATCGCCGGCTGGAACTCGCCCAACTGCGGCCTCTGCTACAAGGCCACCTACAAGGGCAAGACCATCTACGTGCTCGCCATCGACCACGCCGCCAACGGCCTCAACGTCGGCAAGAAGGCCATGGACGCCCTCACCGGCAACCAGGCTACCCAGCTGGGCCGCATCGACACCAGCGTCACTCGCGTCGACAAGAAGTTCTGTGGCCTGTAAAGCGGCTGCTCGATGATGAGACGATTTTAATGGCAGTGGCATAAGCATTTGGGATGGGATAAGGAGCATTTAATATCTTTCATGTGCATATAATTGGGCGCCATAGACCATTATACTTGAGCGTCGAATAATTTTTTATTACCTAGACGAATATACTAGCATCGGATCAACTTCTTGTTTTCTGAATAGTGACAATGACTTGGCACCGCTTATTGGCTTAGCCTAACAGCCTTTGAGAACGACTTCCCCTGAAGAGAGGAAGCATTCGACAACAAAGACTACGTAATTTCTTATAACAGCTCGAGACTTTAGAAAAGGCACCCTACCTATACTTATAAAAGATCTTACTTGGAGTGGGTTGGAGTTGGTTGGTTCTATCCTTTACAACTACCCATGTCCAACAGACTCAAATTTTAAGCATAACAACATCCATCTTCTCTCAACTCCCCCAGACCTCCCATTCCCTAAGGTACTCTCAAGTTCAACTCTAGACGCCTCAGAGCACCATCGTATCCGGTGTAGTGTAACGGTTATCATTCCGCGTTTTCATACGAATTGTGCCGCGGCGATCGGGGTTCGATTCCCCGCACCGGAGACAAGTATGAAGCTTTGAAGATGGTGTTCCCCTTTTTTTTCTTCCTCATAAAAGATGATGCAAAATGCGTGACTAGATTGTCCTAAGATTCCGTCTAGTTCGTTCGTGTTTGGTAGAGACCTAAGGGGATCTATAGGCCCTTGAAAAGGAAACGATCCGAGGAGCAGAAGTCGCGTATCAGACGAAAGCTGCTGCGAGAGGCTGCAAGATGCTGCTGCGAGGATCGAGAGGCTGCTGCAAGAGTCACCATATGAGGCTATAAAACCTATTGGCCGTGAGTGATTATTCCAGTATTTATTTAGCTCTTTAAATTTTTCGCTGATTTTCTGCGTCTGGCGATTCTTCCAGTCTTTCGAGTTTCTGCACTCTGGTGATCTATGCTTAATGTGCCACCGGGCCTGTCGAGGTGATCTTGATATTCTCACTAAGGTCCCGAGTAGGTATTTCCCAGTTTAAAACACATTATAATAGGTCTCATACATACCTACGCCAAATAAAACTCAAACTCCAAAATGGACGTACGGAACCCAATGCGATGCAGCAGGATCATCGTCATCATCCACACCAACAATCTTTCTCGACAACTCGTTCCCCCGCTGACTTCCGCCCTGAGCCAACATCTCATCTTCAGCAGACCCCGATCCCGCCGTCTCCCACAAGTCGCTCCCACGCCTCCCCCTCGCCTCTCCTTCCAGCGACCGGTCTCTCAGCTCTCGACAAGCCTTATGCAACCCCAAACACACCGACTCATCCGTCAACTTCCCCCTCCTCATCTCCTCATACGTCATCCTCGCCATTTCCACGCAAAACTCGTCGTCGACATCCCATAGCGTCCCAATGACGTGGCGAAAACCTGCTTGCTGACACGAGCTGGCAAGGTGGATGTTCTCGTCCAGATACTTGACCACCCTCATCTGTCCTGTCCCACAAGCGGAGAGGTAGGCGAGAAACGGGGGATGCTGGTACAGATTGAGGTCCAGCAGGTCTCCCACAGTAAGGGGATCGTATTCCCAGTCGTCCAGACACAGATAGCTTTTCAAAGGGTCGTCTGAATCCGTGTACCCGTGGCCGGCAAAGTGAAACACGCTGCAGTCCCTCAAGTGCGTCAAGACGTGTTCCTTGTCGCGCTCCGGTCGAACGTAGTCGATTGACATGGATTGGAAAATGGGCTGCAGCGAAGCCACTTCTTTGCTCGCAAAACGGAGAGGAGCGCCCTTCCCAGGCGTGTCTTCCATGGCAACCACCAAGGCTCGGCTGGAAGTCGTTGGTGCGTTGCGGCGTCTCCGACCGTGAACGATGGTTTTGGTGGTTGAGCTGTAGGATGACATGACGCGATCGAGAACTGTCTCTGACGTCCGCTTGTAGTGGTATCCGGCCGCATGGAGAGGGAACACGCTCAAGGGTCCAGTTGGAATCCACCATACGTGCGGCCAGTCACTCTCAGCGTCGGGAGGCTGGGTGAATCCTAGGGCCTCCAGGATCGGACATGCAACCGTATCCCACAGCCATTCCAACACATCGGAGTTCCTCATGTCGTCCCCGGCTCGACACTCGATATCCTCGTATTTCAACCCAGGTAGCGCCAGCAACTTCACCTGGCGCCGTTCAACGAGTATAGCATCGCAGCGGTACTTGCTAACATTGACGACAAGGACGGGACCGTGGCACGCAGCACGGTGGATTTCCTCTTCGCTCGGAGCCGCCAAGAAGTCTTCAAAGCCGGGCTGCTTGCGAATCTCGCCGATGAGCCTGTCGAGTTCGATCGCGGCCTCGTAACGCCGATCCATCCCGACCTGCGGGTGCGGTTTTGGAGTTTCCGAAATGAGGTCAAAGTCATTCTCGACACTCAGCGCTCCCCTCTGTACGCTGAAGTACTCCTTCGCCAAGTCGGGATGCTCTCTTTGCAACGCTTCGATGTCGGATCGCTGCTTCTCCGCGTCTTCGTGAAGTTCCATTTGCGCCTTCAACGCCATCAAGGAGTTGTACTCTTCGAATTCTTCCGTGTTGGACACTTGGTCGTAGTGGAAGGCGGCGCCGAGCATTTCTTGGAAATCGAATTTGTCGAGCATTTGCTGCACTTGTTTGAGGCTCTCGCTTTCATTCCCGGTCCCGGCTGTCGTCCGTAGAAAGTCCTCGAATCCGGGCTGATCTTGTATCTTCTCCAACACATCCGCGAGGTCGGGTCCGTCTCCCAAATCGCTGTCCTCGTCTGTGCCAGACCGCCCTCCCACAAACAGGTGTGGGTAGTGATCTGACGGGATTGGTAGCTCGAGCTCGTTGCGAAGCTGGGTGAACTGGTCTGCTAGTGTGGGATGCTTCTGTTGCAGATTCTGAATATCCGTTCGTAGGTCCTCAAGAGATGCGTTGAGAACCCCACGACCCTGTTCGAGAAACTTGAGCGCAGCCAGGGGACCCTTGCCCGCGTTGATGGCCACGGCTGCAGCATCAGTGGCAAGCCGAGCCACACCACCGAGGGAGTGTTGTTTGTCCGCAGTCTGGAGTGATCGAGATGTGAGTTGAGAAATGAGCGGGAGAGCTACGGTGAGGTCTTTGTAAGCTTGCTGCCAGTCCGAACTCAAGGAACAGCTGTCGAGAAGCTTTCTTCCGGCAAGGATGCGGTCGATCACGGGCGCGCTCGACTGGCGCAGAGCAATTCGAAAGCAAGAAATAGCCTCTTCAAGATCGGCCGTTGTTCCCGTCTTCAAGAACTTCTCGTAAAGGTTGTTTCCCAGAGTGTTCAAATATCTCGCCCGGTGTGGATGGTTTTCCGGCGTGAGATCGATGCTCTCTCGACTGGCTAGGATGGCAGCCTCGAGGTCAGGAGCGAGTTTTGTCTTGGAGTATTTGCTCTTGAGTTGGTTGGCAAGTTTGTCAAGATACCTGGCCCTTTCCGTGTGACCTGATGGCGTCGTGTCGATAGATTCTCGGCAAGCCTGAATAGCGTCTTCGAGGTCGGAAATAGCATTGGTCCTTGCGTATTTATCGGCCAGTTGGTCAGCCAGCCCGTTCAACACTCTTGACCTCTCAGGATGTCCTTCTTGGCAATAATTGAGCGTGTTACGGCTGGCTTCAATAGCCTCTTCAAGATCATCAAGGAGTTGTGTCCTTGAATACCTCTCATGCAGTCGATTTGCTAGAGAACTCAGACACTTTACCCAGCTTGGATCATCCGTGGAAGTCATGTCGACGGCTTGTTCTGTAATTTCGATGGCCTCGTCGAGATCAACCATGGCTCCTATTCTCGAGTATCTCTGGCCAAGTTGGATTCCAAGGTTGAGGTAGACATCTCGTCGGTGAGGGGAGAAGAGTGGCATGATGTTGAAAGCGGTTCGAAGGACTGAAATAGATTCCTCGAGGTCTGCCATGGCGCCTGTCTTTGAATATCGCTCGCTCAGTTGAGCTGCGTCGCAGTTCAGCTGTCCGATTTTGTCCAAGGCACCATTCTCATGCGAATGGTCGAAAGCGTCTTCGCTTCCATCGAAGGCGTCAAATTGGCCGGATAGAAGCGAGTCCCAGGAAGCTGGAGGTGCGGGGTCATCTTGCTCATCTGCTGTTATTTCGACAGCTTTTGGAGCGGAAAAATCAGCGTTGAGGTCGGCCATTGTGCGGCGTGCCTGGCCCGGAAAGATGGAATACAAGTGGTCGAGATTGAGAAGCCAAGGTCGCTGGAAAAAGACGTTGCACCTTTAGGTTACGTACGCGAGAATTAACACCCGACGGCCTCATAGCGGTAGGCAACCGTAGAAGGCGGACATTCCAGGCAGAAATTAACAGAATGACTGAGCCGGTTAATGCCGGGGTTGGATTAGGTGATGCGGCCTTATTGGAAGTCGCCAGAGCCTTTGTCAGCATAGTGGAAGAGATAGGCACATCAATAGGTTGCCCCAAACCGATTTTAACAGGGAACTGCTTCCTTCCCACTCCGGGGCGGAATTCTGGACACGGCAGGAGCTGGCACGGGGAGCGCAGTTTCTACATTTAAGGAATGCTTGCTGTCACAATCGAGCAGACAGAACATGGGACGAGAAATTAACTGAAAGAGGCTTGTTTGTTTATGAAGTAAAGTCGCGAGAGTGATGTTTTGTGCATTGGACCGGTTGAGCCATCATGCCATCAAATGCTTTACGGATAGCCGAGAAAGCAAAACCATTCAAAACACTGATAGAGATAGTTCACCCGCATTATAATCCCAAAGTTTTGTAGATATTTTCTTGGGTGTCTTCTTGACTAGGTACCTAAAGTAACACGTTCCGCCTTAGCTTATAAGACCATCAATAGCAGCCGACTGAGCCACCAGAGCGTCTCGTCAGGACTCAGCGCCTTGCTCGGCGCAATGCACCCTACTTCCCACCCAATGAAGGGAGATTTTGAGAAAAATGAGACCCGTGAACATCCTGCTCGGCCCCAGAAGCCCGCGGCAACTGACCCGTCTCGTCGCCCGAGGACGCCTTGCCGCCAAAGTGCGAACCATGGACGTCTTGTTCGGCGCCGGACGCGTGAGGCAGCTTGCTCATCATGTTGCCAATCGACGGCAGCATGCCACTGAAGTGAGAGCCGTATATGTCCTGCTCGGCTCCTGATTTCTGGGGGAGCTTGCTTTCGACGGGGGTGTTGGCGGGGACTTGGCAGGTGAAATGACCTTCGTGGATGTCTTGTTCGGCGCCGGAGGGATCGATCTTGTTGGGCATGTCGGTCGTGGATATGGATGGAGGGTTTTCGGTCTTGTTGCCGAAATGTTTGTTGTAGTGCTCTTGTTCAGCCATGGTGATGAGGATGGTTGAAGAGAAGGAGTTTAGTTTACCAATATACCTAAGTTTGGGTGAAGTGGTTATAAATATGCCAGATCATCTCCAAACATCGTCATGATATCATCGTCGTCATAACATGCCGGCCGGCGCCCATCGTGGAGAAATGACGTATCGGTGTCGTCTAGCAAACTTGGCCCAGGGCCGCGACCAACAGCACGAGACGTGTTCGAATACACCACGTGATAATTATGTAAGTTGTTTAGTTATTGCCGCGAATTTCATTGTAGGTAACTTGGTTATCCATCAATCAAGTCAAGTCGTCTTTGTCCTTTAAAGCATTGAAGGCACGGAGAGAGCATCAATACTCACCTCCCGTCATCCAATGGCGCAACATGGAAGCGCTAATGCACCGCGTCAGCTTACCCGGAGTTTATGGACCTGAAATCCGATGCAACGATGACCTGCAGGAACTGGCGAGTTTCGAGTCATTTCGATCTCGGTGAATTGATTGTCGGCCCCTGAAAGTAACTCTGCAGTTGCTGCAAGCTTCATGGGAATTTCGGAGATATGACTTCTTAAGGCTGAGGTTGCTTGGTCAGCGTGATGTTCTGGATTTTGTATTCAAACGTGGGTTATATAAATGGTCTTGAACTCTTGACGGCCACACATTCATCTGCCAAACGAGTGAAATCAAACTCTTCTTTGTCACTCAATCGTTCAAACCCTTCCCTCAAATCACCATGTCCCGCTACGCCAAAGCTCATCAAAAGGACAACTACAACGGTCCCGGCGATGCTCGACCAACTGGTCTCCAAATCATCCAAGACGAAAACCGTCGCGACGCCTTCCCGGACAAAGTAGTCGTCATCACCGGTTGTTCCTCCGGAATCGGAATTTCCACCGCCGTCGCCATGGCCGCCACGGGCGCAACCATCTACTGCGGCGCCCGAGACCTCGACAAGGCTAAGAAGGCACTCGGAGATCTTTACGAATCTCCAAAGGTGCATCTTTTGCACGTCGATCTGACGAGTCTGGCGAGTGTCAAGGATTTCGCCGATGAGATCAAGAAGCGCGAGAGCAAGGTCAATATCTTGATCAACAACGCTGGCGTCATGTACGTTCCCGAGAGGGTCTTGACCAAGGATGAGTTTGAAATGCAGATTGGCACCAACCACTTTGCGCACTTCTACCTCTTCTGCCAGCTGCGCGACCTCCTTTTGGCCGGATCGACGCCAGACTTCAACTCGCGTGTCGTCAACCTCTCGAGCATGGGACATCGTGCTTCTCCCGTGATCCTCGACGACATCAACTTGAAAGAGAGCTACAACCCCTTCATCGGATACAGCCAATCCAAGACTGCCAACATCCACATGGCAAACCACCTCGACCGTCTGTACGCATCGCGCGGAATCCACGGGTACAGCCTCTCCCCCGGAGGCATCGCGACAGATCTCCAGAAACACGTCAAAGAAATGATGGCCGCGGCGCTGGAGGAGGTCAGGTTCGCAAAGTTTATGAAGTCGGTCGACCAGGGCTGCGCTACGACGGTGTGGGCAGCGGTGGCGCGGGAGTTGGAGGGAAAGGGCGGGTTGTATCTCGAGGATTGCTCGGTTGCGCATGAGGTGGCTGAGGGGTTGGATGAGGCGGGAGATGGAAGGGTTGAACCGGGGTATGCGAAGTGGGCGTATGATGCTGAGGGTGAGGAGAAGCTGTGGAAGTTGAGTTTGGAAGCTGTGGGCTTGCCGGCTGACTTTGACGTTTGAGGCTCTTGACTTGTGTGTGGAGGGCCTGGCCCCTTTGCAATGTTCTGGTAGTGCGAGTGGACATCACGGAGGGTATGAGTTAGTTGGTGTCAAAATTGAGAGAATGGGCAGTCAATAGAAGCTAGAAATCTCAACGAGAGTGGGTGTAGGTATGTACACTTACTATTCAAGGAGGTGATGATGTAGTCCTCAGATGAAATTGTATTGGATTATCTATGGTGCCGACGAATTATATAGACCTAATTAAAAATAACAGGAAGACCAAGAAGACTTGCGCCATCTCAGATGTTTGCAGAAATTCCCGGGGAGACCTCCTCGAGCTTGTTCAGAAGCTCGTCAAAGAATTCCTTTTGTATACGACAACCGATATCGTTGGTGACATGCGAAGCAGGACTATGCCAACCATTAGCATCCGTATGTAATAGAACTGAAAATGAGAAACATACCTTTGTACATGACAATTCGTCAGATACTGACCATGAGTCTCCTCTCCCGCAATCACCCCGTGAACAAGAGCCCGACTGCCCATCTCCGTACTCCTCGCCAGAAGCTTTTCAGAAATACGTGTCATCAGACCTTCCACCTCCCTCACCAAACCCGACTTGCAAAAACTCGGATTCGGCGAGTTGATCACCACGGCCCCCTTTTCCGACACTCGCATCCGCTCCGTTAGCTCGCGCATCGCGTATAGAACGAGTAGCTTGGTCACTTGATAGCGGGACAGCATGCCTGCGCGTTTCGGGTCGTTGAGACGAGAAAAGATGGATGTGTCGTCTCCGGGTTTCGCGACGAGTTCTTTGATGGGTGCCCAGTAGTGCATGGCCGAGTTTGGGATGACGAATCGGGCAGTCGAGGGTGCTTCACGGAGCTTGGGGAGGAGCAGGAGGAGCAAGAGAAAGGTGGAAACCACATTGACAGTGACACTTCTCTCATTTCCTTCTGCGACGTCAAATGCAAAAGTCAAGATTCCCGCGTTTGCCAAAACCGCATCCACCCGCTCAAGGTCCCTCGTCGCACGCTCGGCAAACGACTTGACCGAAGCGTAGCTACTCATGTCCAGCTCCCAGACCTCGACCGAAGAAGCCTCACGCTTGGTAGACTCTAGAAGCTCCTTGCGGGCCGCGTCTCCCTTTTCGAGGTTGCGTACCGCCATGATGAGCTTGCCCACGCCGAGACGGAGCAGATGGCGGCTGGACTCGAGGCCGAGGCCGGTGTTGGAACCGGTTACGATGATGACGTGGTCGGAGAGGGTTGTTTCGGGGAGTTCTGGGTAGGGGAGTTTGATGAAGAGGTTGGAGAAGAGGGTTGAGGCGACGCCGTGGAGGGCGGTTAGTGGTGATATTGACATTGCGGAGGTTGAGGGAGGTGAAGGAGGGGATTGGTCTGAGGGTTGTGTTTGAAGGGCAGAGGAGCATATTATACTACTCCAGGATGAATGAAATTAATGATATCAACTGAGAACGCATGTTGCTATGATCAAAAGGCCTACCAGAGGCTGAAAACATGGTGGACGGCTTTAACTCACAAAATGATGGCCGCAAGTCCGAAACGAGCGGAGATATTATCCCCGCCCCTTCCCAAGGAGTTAATAATCCCATTCTCCCTCGATTCCAACCAGTCCAGAACCTCCTCTCTCAAGCATCAATCATTCTGCATAACGGACTTTTTATCTCCTTCCCAGAAACCATGGTCCAAGTCAAAGTCGAGAAGCGGAACCGACCGCCAGTTTCGTGCGAGCCTTGCCGGACACGCAAGTACGTCTGAATCTAATTGATCCCCGGAGCAACATGCACTGACGAGGAAAGGCTCAAGTGCAATCGCGCTCTGCCGTGCGATACATGTGTCAAGAGAGGGAAACGGACAACGTGCCATTATGCCGCCAATGCGAATCGGGGCACGAATAAACAGCCTTCGGTGGGCGATCGGTTGAAGAAGATTGAGGGATTGATTGCGTCGCTTGTTCAGAATGGTCCTCAAGAGCCGTCGCCAGATGGTTCGGGCGACATATACACCACCGGCTCTGGGAAGGCTCCCGCCCCAGAGACCACATCTCCGACTTCATTCCACGAAGCAGGCCAGACTCCATATGTCGACTCAACTCACTGGACGGGTATCTTGAAGGACATCGGAGACATACGCAAGCAGCTGGGGGAAGACTCGCAGCCTCGACCGCAGCTGTCGCCTTTGCATTCAACGGAAGTGCAGAGCAACAATTATGATCTTGGGTTTGGGCATTGTCCTGCGATGAGCTTGGAGGAGATTGTAAAGTGTTTGCCTCCGAGATCGGTGTGTGACGGTCTGATCTTTCAGTACTTCAACTCTCGGTTCACCATTTTGCGTAAGATGTCATGTCCCAGACTCCCAGTCACTATATTCCGGTCCATGTTACCAACATCAGAACGTCAGCCGTCTTGCATCCGACTAAATTCCTGTCAGAGGTGAGCTGAGCGTCAACTATGTTCCCCAAGCTGTTTCATGCCTGCTCACAAACCAAGTACGAATCTTTCTGGGATGACCCCTCCGAAACCCCCATCATCTGGATCGGCTTATTATTCGCCATGCTTAGTCTCGCCTCGAGCATCCATCACATCTCAGACACTCCCTCTTCGTCAGTCCCCCCTCCCGGCAACCTCTCCGAAATGGCAAAGCGATGCTTCGTTCTCGGGAAATACGACGAGGCCAAGGAACATTCCCTCGAATCCTTGCTCGTCTATCTACAGACCTGTTACCTCCGAACAAAGGACACGGACGTGAGTTTCTGGTTCCTGGTCGGTATCGTCATTCGCCTCGCCATCAGAATGGGTTACCACCGGGACCCGTCGAAACTCCCTAGCGGCTCGGCCCTCTCTCCTTTTGAAGGCGAGATGCGTCGCAGGGTGTGGTGCAGCATCTACCAAGTCGACGCCCTAATCTCGTTCCAGATGGGACTGCCTAGCATGATTCCTTCTGCGTACTGCGATACAAACTTGCCTAGCAACATCGAGTATTCAGATTTCGGGCCCGAATCGTTGGCTCTTCCTCCTCCGCGGCCGGAGTCTGACCATACAGCCATTTTGTATACGATTGCGAAGAACCCGCTTCTGGAAATGTTCAAGAGCGTCGTGGCACATATCCAACGACTTGACTCACCTGCTTATTCAGAGACAATGACTCTTGACGGGAAATTGAGAGACACTTACAAAAATGTGCCCGCGGTGCTTAAGTACAAGCCCATTCAGAGGTCCTTCATCGACGGTCCAGGTGCCGTAATGAGACGAACCACGATCGAAATCCTACACCTGAAAAGCATCATCATCCTCCATAGGCAGTACCTGGCACATCGAGATCCTACGTTTGCTCCCTCGCGACAAGCATGTCTCGAAGCTGCACTGCAAGTGCTGCAACGACAAGAAGAACTCCATCAGGCGACGCAACCTGGTGGTCATTTGCACAGCGACAGGTGGATGGTTTCGGCTCTTACGATGAATGATTTCATCTTGGCTGCCATGGTCGTTTGTCTCGACCTTGCTCTGGTGATGCAATCTTCACGAGGGCCCTGCTTTTCGGATCCGGCAACGAACCAAGGCGGGTTTGACTCTGAGGTACTGGTTGAGGCAATCAACAAGTCGCAAGGTATCTGGGCCGCTGCAGAGTCGTATTCGGCGGAGGCACGAATTGCTTCTCGGGCTTTGGAGTCGACAGTACGAAAGTGGAATGACTACCATGCATCCTCCTTTCCAGACAGCACTGGAACAGCCATGGTGGACGAACACCTTGAGAACCAAGCCGATGCCTTTCCAGTTGAACACATGACCGGGTTTGGAGAGTCAGAACAGGCTGATCTCATTGATTGGGTACGTGATTTCACCGTCAGTTGCCATCACTTTTGCTTTCGATACTCATTTCTCATAGGCACTCATCGACCACTACTGTTCGGATGTCGGTGAGCAAACGGCAGACTTGGAAACGTGGATTCTGGATGCGACGAGGTGGTTTAATTCGGCAAGTGTCTAGCAGTTTTAAGTACCATGACCTCGCCTTGTCGATGGCATCTTCTTCAAGACAGTTGTTCCTACTCCTTAGGTGGCCGACCGGCAATGATATCCCTCAAAATCTCACCTGCACCTCCCTTCAAAAGCGCAGCAGCCAATGCTCCCCCAAGCCCCGTCGCTTCATCCTCAGTCTTCACCGTAGCATCAATGGTATCCTGCACGCTCCGAGTCCCATCCAAACTGACGACTATCCCACTCATCCTAAGCAAATGCCCCTCAAGCCACTCCGTCTCAACACCAATCGGCACAGTACACCCTCCCTCCAACGTCCTCAACAGCGCGCGCTCGGCCAAACAAGCCAACGTCGACTTTTCATCACCTATCTTATTCAGCAACGCCTCCGTCTCGCCGTCTCCCTCGCGAATCTCAAACCCCAGCGCTCCCTGACCAACAGCGTGCAGGATTCCCCCGTCTTTCGAACCCAAGTACTGGGTAATCCGGTGCTGAAGGCCAAGCCGTTCGAGACCCGCCGCAGACATGATCATGCAGGCATACTCGCCCTCCGGATCATCCACCTTTGCCAACCGCGTGTCCACGTTCCCCCGCAAATTGGCGAACCGCAAATGGGGATACAAACGACGCAGCTGCGCCGATCGTCTCACCGACGAAGTTCCCACCACTGCACCTTCAGGAAGCGTCTCAAGACTAGAATACGGCATCCCGGCCTTGACTACCAGTGCGTCCCGAGGGTCGTCGCGAAGAGGAATGGCGGCGAGACGGCACGAGTCAGGAAGCGTGGTTGGCATGTCTATTAGACCGTCGTTTAGCGAAATAGCCCCTGAAGTGACAGTGAGAATAGACTGTGGAAATAACCTTTGAGACAGTGCACTATGACGTCTAGTTGTTTGAGGGTCAGCTTCTCTTCCAATTCGCTGGTCCACAGGCTCTTTGCTCCAAAGTCGTAGAGGGCCGTGGACTTGTCCTTGTCGCCGAGGGTTTTGAGGGCTGTGATTTCGAAGCGCCGGGAGGGGGCGAGTTTTTGGAGGCTGTCGCGGACGGTTTCGGCTTGGACCATGGCGAGTTTGGATTTTCTGGTGCCGATGCATAATGGGGGTTGAGACGAGGTTTCTGCCATGATTGTTTGTGTGTGTGGAAGAGAGAGGTTTGTGAATGAAGTCTTTGAGTTGGAGACGCGAAATACGACGTCGGCGGGGGATCTTCGGGGGATGAGGCAGGCACATTTGTCATCAACTACGGTACCTTAATACGGGAGTTGTTGCTGCATGAAGCAAGGGACTAATTGGAAGACAAGTGGTGGGACGAGAAGAACATCATGCTGCGAGAAGAGAAAACACCCTGTTGAGGGTGCACGTCTTTCCTTGCTGACTCAACCTGTTAGTTCGCAATAACTCCTCCTAAATCATCAACAGCGGGTTTAGCTCAGTTGGGGTGAGTAACCATTCTCTATAAAAACTCCAGCACCGTTTGTCTAACAATCTCTACAGAGAGCGTCAGACTGAAGATCTGAAGGTCATGTGTTCGATCCACATAAACCGCATCCTTTCTTTTTGCTCCCCTGACGAAATTGCGCCCTTGAGCCTGATTGGATCGTGGACGGAGATGTTGCACGATTTGGGTTAGCTTGAGTCGGTATGTGGCTGGCTGCATACGGATACTACCTACGGAGTACGGATACTGGCAACAACATGATAGTGCAGACTCGTCCAAGGCGAAGTTTGCTTTTTGCTTCGGTGTTGGCCGACTACCAATGCAACCCCTGAAGATATCAACTCGTGGCTGAAGAACTATCAACGAGTCATCTCATCTCAGCTGAAAACTCGACAGCAGCCTTGCCAAGACTCTATGGCCGATCAGTTCCGTGATGGGCCCCTCCCTTTGTGGATGCTCCAAACTATCGATTGGAAAGTGGTTACAGGGTCCATTGCACACCGGGGCCAGTTCAATAGCGTGCGGGAACGGCGAAGGAAGATGCAGAGGTTAAACCGGTTTGAAGTCCATGTCCGGATTGCGTAGCTGGTCTCGTGTCCATGACCGACTGGCTGGGACCAACTGATGTTTGGGGGGTTTGACCAACTAGCGATGACCATGTAGAGGTGAAGAAAGCGATAGTCTCCAGGTTCAATCTAACGTCAAGATCGGGACTCCGCATCAGGGGTTGGAGTGGGAACTGGCGATGGTGGCATGGGCAGCTATTGGGTGCCTGATCTGCAGACTGGAGACTGGACTGGACTGGAGTCACTGGACTGGACTCCTGGAGACTCAAACTCCATCTCGTCAGGGGCTCGACCGGAAGTCTGGGACCAGAGAGAAGATGAACAGATGGATGCCCAGACATCCAAACTCCGAGCTATGGAAAGACAACCGAGCGAGACAAGTTTATTGCCTTTTAGCTCTCGGCCTCTCGAGCCTTATTGTCTCTCTCTCGTCTCCTCCCACCCCACAACCCGACCCCTGCCGTTCCGGTAACCAGTCACACGATACTCAAGTACCCATGGCCGCCCAGTCCATCGCGAGTTCCTGAGTCCCTCCTCAGTTGCAGTTACACTCTCTCCGTCCGGTCACCGGCACCCACGCTCCTTTCAACCCCCCAGGTCGACTTCAACGTCCACCGCCCTCCCTCACCATGTACACCGCCCGCCAACTCGCCTCCGCCATAGCAGCAAGCTGGACAAACCTTCGCTTCGTCTTCTCCATCGCCGTCGTCACAGTCTTCGCCTCCAAGGCCGTCCACTTGTACGCCCACCTGCCCGCCATCTCGACCTCGGACCGCGCCCTATGGGGACTCTCCTTTTTCGGCCAGGATGTGGCTCTGCTGCTGCTCGTCGGGCTGCCGCTTGACGCAGATATGCTGGAGCGGGTGCCGCGGTTGCGAGTCGTGGTTCCGACGGTTGGGTCGTGTGTCGTGGGTGTGATGTTGTTTCTGGCGAGCACGAATGTTTCCTTTTTTGCGGTGATAGGCACGCAGATTCACTGGCATAATATCGGGTTCGCGGGGGATGCGTCGTCGAGAAAGGTTTTGCTCGAGGGGTTGTTTTCGTTTGTGTTGACTCTCGCGGCGTTGCTTGGGTTGAGTTGGTTGCTTCAGGATCCGTGTCATCGGGTGTTGAGTACTACGCTTGACTTGTTCAAGGTGGTGGTCCCGTGGCTCTGGGGCAAGATTCCTGGTGCGAAGCAATTGTTGTCGCGGGATAACTATGCACACCTGCCGCAGGACGAAGAAGCCGAGTTGGAATACCTAAAAGGCGAGGAGGCTGATCTCGACACCGAGAGCGACGAAACAAACTCCACCACCGACGAGTCAGTCTCCAAATGGAAGCTCTTCTCCTACGCCGTCATCTCTATTGTTCTCCTCGCCCTCCTCATCGACACCATCGCCAGACCGTCAGACCGATCCCTCCTCTTCATGTCCTGGACGCTCCCCCTCCTCCCCTTCGTCGACTTTGCAGACTCCTACCCCATCCTTCCCTCCCTCGTTCCCATTCACGGCTCCGGCATCCAACACCGCTGGGACAACAAAACCTCCCTCCACCAACCCCCCAACTTCCCCTGGCTGCCGAGGCACAGCGCACCCCTGCCCGGCTTTGAGGACTGGTACTCGGCCAACGCGACGCACTACCGCGCAGATATGGATCCCCTAAGAGTCTCCAACCTCGAGCACGAGTTGCTTCCCGAGCTGCGCATGGGTCTCGCGGGAGTGAAGATTCGTCACGTGGTCCTGATCAAGCTGGAGAGTACCCGGCAGGATGTGTTTCCCATCAAGAACGGGAGTTACATCTGGAACCGCCTCGCGCAGTCATACCCCGACGACAAACTACCCAAGAAAGCGCAGGATTTCCTCGCGGGCCTCACGCCCACGGCGAACTTCCTCACGGGAGACAACGACGACGGGTTTACGCACTTGTTCCCCGGAAAACGCGGGGGCCTCAACTGCAAGAATGCTCACACGACGGCCACATACACCATCAAGAGTCTGGCCGGCACCTTTTGCGGAGTGACTCCCCTCGTCGCAGACTTTAACGCCGAGGCGTTCAATCACATCTACCAGCCATGTCTGCCCCAAATCTTCAACGCGCTCAACCACGTCGACCACAGCAAGGACAACGTCTCCGGTTTCACTTCGTTCCCGTGGAAGACGTCGTTTATGCAGCCTGTTACGGGCATCTTCGACAACCAGGACATTCTCATGCGGGAGATGGGTTTCGCGCCGGAAGATACAATCACGTTTGAGTACCTCAAGGGTGCGTCGCCCAAGTTTGGACCGCCTGAGTTGCCGGATACGCATACTTGGATGCTCCCCGAGATGGTGCTGGAGGACTACGTGCGCGACGCGTTTGTTTCTGCGAAGAAGAATAACGAGAGGGTGTTTCTTGGACACCTTACTGGCTCGACTCACATGCCGCTTCTCATCCCCGAGGGTCAAGAGTACGTTGCCTTGTCTGAAGATGAGCGCTTCGACTATCTCTCGCGGTACCTCAACATTGTCGGTTCAGTGGACAAGTGGCTCCGACGTATCCTCGACATCCTCCACGAACAAGACGTCGCCGACGAAACCCTCGTAGTCCTCGTCGGCGACCACGGCCTCTCCATCGCCGAACAACTCACCGTATCTCCCTACTTCAACCCCCACGAAGCAAACTTCCACGTCCCCCTCGTCTTCTCCCACCCGCAACTCCCGCCCCTAAACGTCGAAGTCCCAGCAAACTCGATCCAGATCCTCCCCACGATTCTCGACCTCCTCCGCTCCTCCGCCTCGCTCTCCCCCTCCGACACCCGCGCCGTGACCGACCTAGTCTCCAACTTCGAAGGCCAATCCCTCGCGCGGCAACCAAAGCGTCGCTCTGATGTTACGGGCCAACCGGCGTGGCAAGTCTCCGTCGTGAATCCCGGTAGATCGCTGCTGAGCGTGCGAGACCCGGGGAGACCGGAGTGGCGCGTGGCGGTGCCGATGGTGAGCGACGTGGAGTGGCGGTTTGTTGACGAGTATAACGATCCGAGGGAGTATAGGCCGGTGAGGGCGTTGACGTTTGAGTCGTTTGTTAGGGGGGTGGAGGAGAGGCACGGGGAGAAGGCGGCGAGGTGGGCTGAGGCGGCGGCGTTTATGGCTAGGTGGTGGGTGAGGGAGAATGAGGAGAGGTGGAGGTATGATCCGGTGAGGACGAAGGAGGAGTCGGAGAGGAATATGAATACGAGTTGGAAGAAGCCGGTGAATAGTACGTCGACATGAACATAGGTCATAGGGTCAGGGCTGG
>JAMQMW010000554.1:0-28258 GCA_024115155.1 Thelonectria blattea
TATAAATTTATATAAAAGTAGACTTTTAGCTCTTAACTATAGTAATAATTTACTTCTCTCCTCTTACCTTACCCTTATTACCTCCTCTTTCCTAATCTTAATATAATTGTCTTGCTTTATTTTAATTTCGTCTTTTCCCCTATTCTTAGTTCCTTCATCTTCCTTCATTGCAGACTTAGTAATGATCCCTTCTTCCTTTCGCTTTTCCTTCTTCTTGGGGAATGGCTATAGCCCATCTAGAGGCATGTGGTTATATATGTAGTTTCCGTGATGTTCCCCGTATGTGTACTAGTAGATGAGTTGCCCATGAGAGTCTTTCCCTTCCGCCAAATGCACCTGCATGGCCGACAGATGATGGATCCGAAACGCGGAAATTACAGGCTGGGTATTCGCACAAACGTGAAGGAACCCCGACCATTTCAAGTCGGAAACGGTATATCGACGATCTGATACCTTATACCGCTCTTTGGGGTACCAGAACGCGCTGACGTAGCTGATCTGTTCCTGCACGTTGCCGTTGGTCAAGTAGAGGCCATCCTTCATAAGTCCGGCAAGGTCCTAGGTGATAATGTCCAGGTGCGCAACCCATTCTGAGTCAAGGTCGACTTTTTTTCGTGCTCTTTAACTTTTCGGGGTTCGAGACGAAGACGAGGCGCATTCGCCACAGTTGCCGTGTTTCTTCAAACCGCGTGAACAAGTCGCGCGCCTCCGAGGCGACACAGTCCAAGTGCGAAGATATGGACATCTGCCAGGCCCCAACGTGATCCATTGCTCCGAGAAGTCTCATAGTGGCGACTTTGGACTGAGGGGCGCAGAGGTTGTTCGAGGAGTCTCGAGAAAAAATACGGCGTGCACGAAGACGACGGTCGCCATGATAAGGACGACCGCTATGATGCTGAGGGCCAATTCGATTAGAGGCATTGTTTTTGGTGGTATTGGGTTGATGGATGGAGCATTTCGGTCAATAGTACCGTGTACGTCTTTGAGGCTTGGAGAGAAATACAGCCTGATGGGTTGGGGGGGACAGGGGATTTAGATACCTGTTGAATAGTCATCTCCATCTCTCCAACTTTGTTGCCTGAGGTGTGACGAAACTTTCCTTGTCAGGTTTTATTCATTAGAGCAGTTCGATACTGTCCGGGTCTCTTTGACTGCACGAGGCTCACCAACCTACGTACACTCGCCCCATTAATGCGTACACATATCGCGAGACTTATCCGTACTCCGTACGGATACAGTACTTACCTACATACCAATAGGACTTATGAAGATTTCCAAAGTAATGCCCAAGCAAGGCCCAAGTCAGAAATAAAAGTTTCACCTCTCCTACTAACATCCTCATGGTGCAGGTGTACCTATGTAATGATGTAAATGTAAGTCTTTGCCGAAGCACCCTGTAGGCACAAGTTTATGAGCTTCGCGCCGTCATAGAGATACGGAATTCTGTGCTGTGATTTAGCCGTCGTTTTGAAAGAGTACGTGGTAGGCGCTATCAATTGTGACGGTGGGAGAGTTGGAGTGCTGTTGCCAATTTAAGCACAGTTACGACGTCCTTCCTCGGGACCACGAATGAGAGTGCCACCTTCCTACCTCAGTGAGTGGCATCCAGCCGAGTATTTATTCACTTTATGTCAGTCATTTGTCTCTCTTTTTTCCTTTTCTTTTCTTGTCAAGCCACTGCCATACCGGAAATCGACCAAAGGCGGACACATCTTCGGGGTGGGAGCTCATCATCTTCGGTCTATAGGGCCAAACGTCGCTGTACTGGTTTGTGGTTCTCTTCGCTGTCTCTGTTATCGTCCTGTGGTTTGGTCGTTTGGACTATGTTTGGGAGCTCGTGTGCCTCCTCCCTAGGTTGAGAACACCCATTCGAAATGTGAACGTACAAGTTACTTCCTTTGTATTTCACGTTGTCGCGGGTAGAGGTCATGCGATGACCAAAGTAGTTACCTACTACAATAATCATGGCTTGGCTGGCTCCCTGAAGGCAAAAAACGAGGTATGGATTGGCCACCCGAAAAACAAGGATACGCTCCCTTCTTATTCCATGATGCCGATGACCAAGTAACCCGGGGCACGCCCGAGATAAGTGCGTCTCTCTGGTATGTAAAATCGACTGTTCCCAATGCCTCGGAAACGACATGGCTCATGACAAACCACGTATCCCAACGTAACCGATGTCAGTCCAACACGAACAGGGGCGTGTTTTCTCGGCAGATGAGAATGACGGGCAGACTAGCTGCCGTGCGTCTCCCTTCGCCCTTGAATGGGCTGGAGCAAGGGAATGGTAAGTCCAATAGTGCGCTGTATTTGGGCAAGACGAGGAAAGGGTCCGGAGCCAAGCCAATGAATACAATTCCCAGCGGACAGGGCAGGGTGAGACCAGCTCGAGATTAGATCCGTTGAGGCTGATTACCGATTCTTTGGGCATCCAACCACCGATTGTGTCTCAGATTAGCACGAACTACTCATCGCACCATCACATTCCTCGCACCGCGGAACACCCCATATACATTCTCGAAGCCTCGGTTGTCCCCTTGGTACGGATCGCCTCTCGGACCGGCGTGGAATGCTGCCCAGTGGCTAGTGACTGGTAGCGACTCTTGACGCACCACGTTCCCTCGGATTCACCAACATTGTCAGGCCACTAACCGAGTGCCCCCAAATCTGATAGATCGGAAAACAACCTTGTCCAAGATCACATCATATCCCTGTTCAGCTGAGAATGGGCGAGGACGCCGAGCACCAGGATCCCCGAGATGGGACCGACTCGACGAGCGAGACAAAGGTCTCAAAAAGATGGGCGCATTGTTTGCCCTCCCCCAAACTTGTTTCACGAGCACATCCACTCGCTTCGGGTTGCAGACGAAATGTCCATTCCCTTCGGCCATGTCTCGACAACTTCCATGTGCTTCCCTTGGCCGTTGACGTGTAACAAACGTAAACGCTCCCCGACGTGACGAGACAGGTATATAAGCCAGAGCATGTCGGTAAGACAGGACGGTATGTGCAGCCCGTCACCCGCATCACTCGTCTCTCTTCTCACCATCGTATTCTCTTTTTCCTGCATGTCACCATGACCGAGATACGTCGGATCCCTCGAGACTCTCGCCACCGCGATGCCCGTCAGCAACTCGGCCACGGCCCTCTCCTCCACGCCCCTTTCTCTACCGTAACTGCAGCCTTCTACCACTTTGCGACATGTTTTCCCGACAGCGTGGCCGTGTACGACATGTCGGGTCCTCCCAGGGAGTTGACGTACCGGAAACTCGCCGAGCGGGCTCAGCAACTCGCCCAGGAACTCCGCCATCGGGGCGTCCTGCCCGGCCAACGAATTCCCTTGATCGTCAAACGGGGCTTGGAGATGATTGTGGGCATCTGGGCAATCCTTTCGTGTGGTGCCCAGTACGTCCCTCTCGACGGAGGCGTCGTGCCAGAGGAAACAATTCGCCGAGTGCTGGCTGAGGCTCGGGGCGAAGTCGTCCTCTGCCTATCTTCCACCAAGCATCGCATCGCGGATTTGGAGACGGGACGAAGGGTGATTCTGATAGATGAATCCATTTCGCAGGGAGAAAGAGGTGTGACGCCTCAGTACATTGACCTTTCAACGCCTGATGGCGGCTGCTACGTGATATACACATCTGGTGAGTGGTCATTTACCTCTTACTCGTCGTGTCCAACTAACACGCGAGTCTCTCAGGAACAACAGGACAACCAAAAGGTGTAGATGTCACTCACAGCAATGTCGCAAATCTGGTGTGCCTTTCGCCGGGAAACCTGGGCATCACTCCAGGCACACGCGTTGGAGCGTTGCTAAACATCAGCTTCGATATGGGTATGCCATTCTAGAGGGAACGGGCGGACAACCACAGGAACCGATTAAAGGCTGACAGCGCTGTAGCTGCTTGGGAGATCTTCGCTTGCCTCTGCAACGGCGGCGCGTTGATAGTCCGAGGCTCGCAATGGGAAGAGACGCTCCGCGAAGTGAGTCGCTTCATCCGTGAGGTTGACGGGACACGCCACTGACATGCTGCCGAGTAGATCGACGTCCTCATCTGTACGCCGACAATTCTTTCCAAGTACCACCCAACCGACTATCCCTCCATCAAGACGGTGGCAACTGCCGGTGAGCCAACGACACAGAGGTATGTCATCTCGAGAGAGCCACGTGCTTGTTTCGTCCAGCTACTGACGGTGCTCCAAGTCTCGCCGACCTATGGGCCAGCCACGCCACATATTGGAACTGCTGCGGTCCAACCGAGACGACCATTGTCAACACGATGCAGAAGCACGTCGTCGGAGACGCGCTTTCCATCGGCAGGCCGACTCCCAATAACACGGTCTACATCTTGGGCGAAGATGGAGAGCCGGTTCCCATCGGCCAGCCAGGTGTCATGTGGGCAGGAGGCCTTGGTGTGTCTCGAGGCTACATCGGTCTTGAAGACAAGCCGGCCGGGAAGTACATGGACGATCGGTTCGCCAACGACGGGTAAGTCCATGTGGTCCGGAAGTGATTTGCCATCCATGGACTAACAAAACCATGTCAGGTCGCAAATGTACAACACGGGAGATATCGGGCGCTGGCGACCCGACGGCTCCATTGAGATGCTCGGTCGAGTCGACGATCAAGTCAAAGTCAAGGGCTTCCGCGTCGAGCTGGACGGCGTATCGGCTTCGTTGGCCTCAGCCCAGGGCGTGTTTCGAGCAGCCGCCCTGTTGATCGACGGCGAGATTCATGGCTTCATTTGCCCGTCCAACTGCGACATGGACGCCATCACTCGACACCTTCAGAGACAGCAGCCATATTACGCCGTGCCCACTCACACCCACATGTTGGATGACCTGCCCACCACGCCGAATGGCAAGATCGACAAGAGGCGGCTCCGGGACTTGGCCGCAGCAAGCAACGTCGCCATGCCTGCTCGAGCCGTGATGCCCCCTCCCAAGTCGCATCTCAACGTCGAGCTCAAGGCCCAATCGTCCATGTCGACCCTGTCAACCCTGGCCGAAAAGGTCCAACTCACCCAGGCGCTTCCCGAGAAGCGACGTGGGCAACCGCTGAGGGGTCTGAGACATCGCATCTTCATTGTTTATCGAACCCTCTTCGGCTTGGTTGGAATGCTCAACATGGCTGCCCTGGCATGCGTCATCGGCCTCAGCCTCGAGTCTCGGTGGTTCGGCACTATCACGGCCATCAACCTCGCCGCCGCAGTACTTGTGAGGCAAGACGCCGTCATCAACAGCCTCTACACCATTACTTGTTCCGCTCCCAAGGGACTTCCGCTCTGGATTCGAGCTCGCTGCGCCAAGATCTACCATCTCGGTGGGCTGCATTCCGCAGCGGGTGTTTGCGCGACAATATGGCTCGTTGCCTCGACGATGAAGGGCGCGATATGCAGCCAGCTGTCTTGCGCAGGACATAGGCAAAGCTCGCTGCCAACCCAGGTCATATCTTGGCTCCTCTGCGGACTCCTCTGCGTCATGATTGCGTCTGCATGGCCGTCGATCCGGAAACAACACCACAACATCTTCGAGCGGTTCCATCGCTTCACCGGATGGACGGCTCTCGGTCTCTTCTGGGTGCGGACGCTGCTGGCCATCGACGACACTCGCGAGGACGGGCTCAGTGTTGGAACCGCAGCCGCCCACAGCCCAGACTTCTGGCTGCTGCTGGTGGCAACTTGCAGCATTGCCTCCTCCTGGGTCTTTCTGCGAAAAGTCGACGTCGACGCCGAGGTACTCTCCGATCATGCCGTCCAGCTGCACTTTGACTACACCGTGCCAGTCAACGGGACCTTCACCCGTCTCTCGCGGAGACCTTTGCTGGAGTGGCACTCGTTTGCGACAATTCCCGCTCCGGAAGACACCGATCGTCGGAAAGGATACTCCCTGGTGGTGTCCAATGCCGGTGACTGGACACGCGACTGCATCAGAAACCCCCCTTCCAAGCTGTGGGTTCGAGGCGTCCCGACTTGCGGCGTGATGCGCATCGCAACCCTCTTCAATCGCATCGTCGTCATTGCCACGGGGTCTGGCATTGGGCCGCTTCTTGGCCATATCCGCCAGCCCACATGCCCGACCCAACTCATCTGGTCGACCTCCAGGCCAGAGGAGACGTTCGGTAGCGAGATACTGGCCAAGATTCGAGACAAGATCCCCGGCGCACTCATTCATGATACCAAACTGCTTGGGCGACCCGACCTCGTGAAAATGGGCTATGCCATGGCTCAGAGCTTTGGTGCCGAAGCCGTCATTGTGATTGCCAACGAGAAAATCACAAAGAAGATCGTATACGGTCTCGAGACGCGCGGTGTCTGCGCTTTCGGCGCCATCTGGGACAGTTGATCCGAGTTCTCACGTCTTCCATCGCATCCATTCCCACCATGTTTTAAAAGTCGGCAGCGATATCGCTTGTTTTGTTTGTATTCCGCATAAGTAATTATGGGAAAAGGGTGTTTGCATTCCATCATTAGAAATTTCGTTTGTTTATTCCGTCGTCAAAATAGATCGGGACTGAGAGAGCACAGTACGGATAGAAATAGAATCACAGTAATCAGTTGCGCTATGACATCATCTCTTCAAATATGCAATAAACCGGTAAAAGACCTTCCAACTGGGGCAACACGTTGGTCTCTGTCCCTTATTAGTAACTTTGGTGTGGCTTGGAGCTTGAACCTGGTCCCCAGAACGATCCGCATCAAAGATAAAAAATGTCTACCATTTGGCGTATAGGCACCACGATTCCCTTGGCCGCCCGGCAGTGCATCCGGGCACCAGTCGCGGCGGCCAGATTTTATTCACAATCAGTGCGGCCGTTGGCGTACGATCTTCATGAGCCAGCACAACCCCGGACCGACAAGGAGAAGTCCCCGATTCTCTTCCTCCACGGAGTCTTTGGCTCCAAGAAGAACAACAGGGCCATGAGCAAGTCAGCGCAACAACCTGCTCTTTCTTAAACTCGGAATTGCTAAGACCAAAATCACAGAGCTTTGGCTCGGGATCTCGGACGATACGTCTATGCCTTGGTGAGGCACATCTGGCCAATCACGCATTAGACGCGCAGCAAGTACTCAACGACCGAGTATAGGATCTCCGAAATCACGGCGAATCGCCGCATAACCCCCGTCACGACTACGTCGCCATGGCCGAGGACGTAGCAGACTTCATTCAAGACCACGGCCTTACCGAAACAACCCTCATCGGTCACTCAATGTGAGAGTCCTCCAACTTTGTCAGGTGGCCGACTCGACGAGAAACTAACCCCGAGATCAGGGGCGCCAAGACGGCCATGGCCCTGGCCCTGCGTTCCCCAGATCTCATCACCGACATCGTGGCTGTTGACAATGCCCCCGTGGATGCCATCCTGACTGGGGACTTTGGTGGCTACATCCGCGGCATGAAGAAGATTCAGGATGCCAATGTTACGCGCCAAAGCGACGCAGACGCAATCCTCTCCGAATACGAAAAGGTGCGAGAGAGTTCGAAAAACCTGCTTGCTTAATACTCCCACTAACATACAGTGTAGTCCCTCCCTATCAGACAATTCCTCCTCCAAAACCTCCACCGGCCAGCAGGTGAAAAGGCCCAAAAGTTCCGCATCCCGCTTGACATTATCGGCCGCGCGTTGAACAACCTGGGAGATTTCCCCTATAAGGATCCCAACGAAGTCCGGTTTGAGAAACCTGCTCTTTTCGTCAGAGGCACCAAGAGCACCTATGTCCCAGACGAATTGCTCCCTCTCATCGGACAGTTCTTCCCTCGCTTCCGCCTCGTCGACATTGAGGCCGGTCACTGGCTCATATCGGAGCAGCCTGATGCTTTCCGAAGAGGTATATTCTCTAAGGCCTGGTGCAGTAGTCATACTGAAAGCTAACTAATGTCACAGCCGTGGTTGAGTTTCTCCAAAAGTCAGAATAAACGGCCTCGGTGAGGCGTTGGGCTCATCCCGCCAGCTCGGCTGGGTTTCTTCACATACGCCAGAGAGTAAACATGTACTTATTATTCAGGAAACAAAACCGATAGACCGGAAATAGGGTATGGATCGTGTCCCTAGATAACTAGAACAATGCCAGTCAACAGACGCACGCACAACGCAACGAATATCGTTGCCCTCATGGCCCACAGATCGAGAATATTTCGCCCATTATTGCAGTGGTAAAGGGCTTCGTGAAGGCGCCAAGCTTACATGTCCGTGACGGAAAGAATTAGATGGTCGTCTACTTCCAGGCGCGACCAGATTACAGCTACGCCAATAGCTTTACTTGAGAATTTCACACAAAGGATCATAACTCCGTTTCATGAATTTGACCGATCGTTTTTGTCATTCAAAGGAACATGACCCAATCCCCTAGCCGCCTTTGTGATGCTACGCCATTTGCGAGACCGAAAAAATGCCAGGGATGAGTTTATTAGCCGCGAGGCCCTATGCCTTCCCCGCGCCATCCAGCCTGTGCCTTTTTAAACCTCCTCAAGAACAACATCCTTGAACTCCCGCTCGACCTTCTGACCCTGGTCATCCGTACCCGACTCGCCGTGGAGAGCCATCAAGGCTCCGAGGTCGAACTTGGGCTGCTTCAACAGCTTGACCTTGCGGATGTGCACCTGGGGGGGCGGTTAGCAAGCAGGCCAAGGCATTTCTCCAGCACGGATCCGGTCCGTCCTTGGGGGAAAGACTCACGTTCTGGAGAGGGTAGATACCCTGGGTGGACTTCTCAATCTCGCGTCCAATGACCTCGGGAATGAGCTTGGAGGTGAGCTGAGTGAGGGTGCAGGTGGAAGCCTCGCGCTGGATGATGTCGGTCATCTTGCGTCGGATGGCGCGAATCTGCGAAGAAGCGGCGTAGGTGGTCTTCTTGATCTGGTTGGGTCGTCGCTTGGTGAAGGCAATGGCGAACAGGCGGATGAGGTAGTCGTCGGTGGTCTTGACGGTGACGTTGGCCTCAATGAGGGTCTGCCACTTTCGCACGAGGGATCGGAGCTTGTCCGAGGTGAAGTCGAGACCGTGGAAAGCCGTCAAGCAGTTCTTGCCCTGGACCTCGTCGATGCGGAGGCGGACCTTGCGGAAGGAGTGGTCCTCGTCCTTCTGGAGATCGGCGAGGGAGACCTCGACGATGCGGCCCTTGAGGGCATCGTTGGCGTTCTTGAGACCGGTGGTTCGGTTCACCAGGGTCTTGCCGACACTGCACAAAAAGATTTTGGTCAACCAAGATTGTTCTGTCAAATTTTCGATGTCGTCGAATCGCGTCGAACTCACTCTCGGACGTTGAAAGGGTTAGGAGCCTGGAAAAATCGAGTCAGCGAGGGTTCCTGATTGTGCGCATCGCGTTGTGATAACCACCAACCTTGATCGAGTACCAGTCCTTGCGGGAGAAGGGGTCCACGGTCTTCTTCTTGAGGCCCTTCTTGCCCTTGGAGAGTCTCTTGTTCCTGTTGCGCGCGTGAGCATGATATCCTTTGATCGTAGACGCTGTCGTGGTGCTCACTTTCCAACCGCCATGATTGCTGGCTATTCTGTTGAACCGTTGGAGGAAAGGTGCTGGCTGAGGGATTGAGTGGAGGGGCGAAATAATTTCAATTTCTTGTGTGCACCAGCTTAGGTCTAAGCGAAGCAGACAAAAACGCGGTCCAAGTTTTTTCCGACGTTAGTGTGCGATGTGGATGAGCCCCAAGACGCACGTGATGATGCTGCCACATTCGATGCAATTCACCACGGACAGCCACGGCACTAGCCACTTTTGGGTAGATAGGTCGGCTTCTTATTCCCGAGGGGGTCGTGGTTTTCTCCTTCTGCTGACACTTCCAGCTTCATCAGTTTGGAGCCTAGAATGCTAAGAGAGCCTGCAGATACGGACACTCTACTGATACTACGTACCTATACTTGGTGACTTTTTCGTGAAGGAATCACTACTAAAGGAGGGCACAACAGGCCTTCCCTACGAAGAGGTACGTTGCAACCACGAAGCCGATGCCAGAGGTAAAGTCTCGAAATACGACCTTCGATCAATCAATCATTAATTTGATAAGCTCGAATCTCTCGGATAATGAAAGGACCATTGTCACTCTTCCCAATTTTCATTTCTGGCCATTTCACTATGGTTCTCAGTTGAGCTAAGATTCCAGAATGGCGGTGTCTGGACCACCACTGTCCAGCCTTCTCCCGAGGCTGGCCTTTTGGAGCTGCTTTTTGGATGTTCTGACCCGTCCACTTTGAGAAAGAGGTTCGACGCAGTACCTCTCCTCGTCCGTCGTGTGTGTTGTGGATTTCTCCGTCTGTTTTTTTCCAACCCAAGACCCCTCCACCGGTTTTCACAGCTGAGGCAATCAACACGCCCCTTCAGGGTTCCCATGAACCCACGGCACATATAGAATGTTGGTGTTTTACTCGTCGACGTGAGATGAAATTGGCGCTCCTGTCTGGGCGTCGATGGCTTTCCAGCCATGTGTTCCCCAAGGGACCGCCGGCGCGAAGTCTGAACCTTCGCCAGAGCTTGATGAGGCGATGGATGGAATCTCTTCCGTCGCATCGCACTAAGTCGACCTCTCTTTCGAAAGGTTGTCCACCTCCCCCACCACGTCGTCCCTTCAGTCGTCTGCGTCCTTGTCGAGATCCTGCTTGTCTCGGTTCCAATCATCAAAGCTGGGGAAGCTGAAATAGTATCCTTCTCCATGGTTAGCCAAAAGTAGGATGGGTAGTCGAGGGTGAAGGACGAACCCGAAGGCGAATCGACCAAGACGACGTCTTGACAGCTGGTGGGCGAGGATTCGTTGCTCGAATTACAGATGACGATGGCCTCCACCGGGTGACTAATAGGCTCGGGGGCAGACGAGTGTTCGATATGGGTAGATGGCGGAGAGTAGATGGCAACGCGGCTGAGGATGTCGGTTGCCTTCTGTGGTGAGCTGGAATTGGACAGGGTTCCTCTGATGGCATTCGAGGTGGTGATGGAAGGCTCGGTGGCGCTGGACCTCAAGAGTCTTGGCCGTTGCCTCGATGTGGTGTGTGAAGACGAGTCGCGTCGGTGATGGGATCTCACGGCGTTGCGCGTTTCCCGAGAAAAGGAAGCCATGTCTGATGGTAAGGAATCTGATGGTAGTACCTTAATCCTAGGTGGGCAGGCAGTCGGATCGGTAGATCAATGGATGAAGGTCTCGTGCACGAAAAGCATAGGCTTTGAGCATTCGCCTGGAAAGCGCGCTCAGCATCGAAGAGAAAAAGAAGGCGCTTGGTGAAGGTGACGGAGCTAGCAGTGGTGATGACTGAAGGGGCCGGAGGACCGTCGCCCATATCAATCAATTATTAGTATCAACCTCGGCGGCAACGGAACGACACGGCGGCCATGGATGACCCATCACGCAACGGCGACCCCCAGCACGGCTGCGGTGGCCTACTGCTCGCCACTTGTCGGCTCATCGATGCATTGGGTGCCAAATATGTGTCTCTTGGTGTATGGCCCATCATCCCTGGGCCTTGGGCGCGCCGGGGTCCGGAGCTGCACGCGGACTTTCCGTGCACGTCTTGCAGGTGGGATGCGGGGGTGGTCCAGCTGGCAGAGACCACTCAGAGACGGCCAGAGAGGTACCCCGTCAGCCAAAAGGTCGGTAAGGGAAGGCCAACGTAGCGACCGTCGCATTGCTACCCAACCTAAGGCTCCGAAGTGCTTAGATAGAGTCGCATGGATGGGTGGACGTGGACGGATGGAGAGTCGGACAACGGCAGCTAGCACCGATACGGAACCGGAGTGAGAAAAGTGCATGTCCAGCTGCTCAAACTCGAGGTACAGACGCCCTCTTCGGAGCCAGGCACGCTGCTGTTGGGACTCGTCAGCATTCGCCATTCCCGTTGTTTTTGTCCGACCACCTTCCACGGCACCACCTTGACCACCACCCGCAGCGCTGATCTCGCTCTTCACCCTAGACTATCCGTACACCTGCGCCCTCTTCACTCTTTCGTATACGAACATTTCCCTCATGGCAAGCCCCGATGCGACGACTACCACCTTACTTGTTTTACCACATCACCCCATCCTTTAGAAACGTGTAAAAACAACAACCAAACCCATTGCGACACACAAGCCCCAGGTTGGAGTCATAAAAGGTAGGTCAATTTGTCAATGTGCACCGTGGGGGGCGTGCCATCTTCGAGCCTGCTTCGTACAGTACATACGACTGGCTATCCCAATGATCTCCAGCCCTCCATCTTGGCTCTGTGTAACGCCGTGGGATCATACTCCGACGTCGCCACTGCCAGTGCTACCCTTTCCTTTCCTTTCCTTGCCCTCCCTCCAACCTCCAACTCTTTGATACGACACGGCTAACCAAGCACAACCACCCCCCAACACCCATTCAACATTCTGATAATGGCTCGTTGGGACTGTGCCATCGTATGGACGCTCGCAAGTCAAGGCGACTTGGTTGCCTATCCCACTTGGCAGACTGCCCACTGCTGACGCAGCCTCCAACACCCACGCCGAGTTGCATTGCTGGCTCGGTTTTAGTGGTCGAAACTACATCACAATCAGCCATGCGCCATAATTCGCTCGTCTCACGTGGATAACCTACTCTTCCCATATTCTGCCTTGGACAGCTTGGAGCTCTTCGGCCGTCATTCGCTTGCCGGTCGTAAAGTACCCTTCGGAAAATATACCCGTTATCTCGTGTATCTTGCCTCTCACGTCCTGGAACGAACTTACCTGCCGTGATCTTGGCGTCGATCTCCACTCTCGAATCGGCTGGGATCAGCTCTTCGGGAAGCTCAACCCGCTCGTGGATAGGGATGCTACATACCTCCATGTTAATGCTGCACTCTGCTGGATTCCTTCTGCGACTTACCCTTGGCCAACGATAGCATCGTGCTTCATGCTAAGCAAGTATCGTTAGTGACTACCATCCATGACAAATGTGTGCTGGCCAATCGCCACTTACTTGCTCATGCTCAGCATTCTGTCGATCTTCTTGATTCCCAGCCAGTGGAGGATGTCTGGCATGAGAGCTTGGAACCGCATATCCTTGACGCCTGCAATGTTCTCGGTTCGCTTGAAGTAGTCTGAAGCTCGATCGGCCCCGCGCTTCCGCGCGTTGTAAACCACTGCATCATGTTAGGTCGATCGCCGGGAGAGCAGCGACTAACGAATCGCACTCACAATACTAGAGTTTATGTTAGAGCCGTGTCCATCAGGTTCAGAAGACAGTTAATCGACATACCTTGGTAACCTCTCCCAGGGCTCGTCCTTCTTTGCGGAAGTAAATGACAACACCACTTCCACCATTCTGGGCTTCTTTGACTGCCTCCTCGATGCCGAAAATGAGGTAAGGGCGGCATGTGCAGATGTCGGACCCAAAAACGTCACTTCCATTGCACTGTCTCGATTAGTTGGGAGAATGAGACCTTTTAGTTGGCGGCGACATACCTCATCGTGGACTCTCAAGGACAAGCGGGATGATTCATCCGACATCTTGGCAGGATCACCGAAGCAGTACACCGTCAGACCTCCTACGTGGTCGTTAGCTCAAGACCCAATACCCGTGATACATTAAATAGGAACGAACCGATTGGAGGCAAGAATACTTTGATATCACCGCGAGTGATCAGCTTTGATGGGTTAGTCGTGGTCCTTTTGTTGCGAAAAGTCATCGTACCTCAGGGTAGCTGCCGCCAGTGTGCTCGAACAAAGAGCGACGCAATGTCTTTTCATCTAATTCATGTTAACCTGGGAACATCCTGTGCTTGATCAACCATACCGATTCCGAATCGCTCAGCCACGCCGGGTAGATACCAGACCTGCCACACCATGTTAAGCTCAGGACTTGACGATTCCTAGGACCTTGCTTACCGGCTCTACGGCGAATTTGGTCACAGCAACTTCGCCAAGCTCGTTGAGGCAGACTTTTCCATCGGGGACCCTAAGAATAATCAGTTTCCAAGCCATTGTGCGGTTGGTTGGATGAAACAAACAAGCGTCCTGCTTTGACACTCTCTTCGAGTTCTGGAAGCTATTTCGCGAGTTAGCTGTTATATCCTAGTCATAAATACGAGCTGGGCGGTGTACCCACCTTCATGTGAGCTTTGGTGATCGCAATGGTCGGTCGGATGTCAACTAAGAAGTCCAATGAGCAGGTGACTCCTCGAGGGCGGGCGAGAAACAGTACTGTTGTCCTTCCCAATGAGATCTTTGAAGATCCACGGAGCAAGGTGGCCCCAGGGGTCCATGGCCACAATCTTGTCTTGACCGTACCATTGGGGAAACGGGCCAATCTGGGTTGTTGGCTCCGTGTTGGTGAAGTCGGGTCTAACAAGGATGCGTGTGAGTGTCGAACTACAATCAGACAACAGCGCAACAAACCTGTGGTCACTGTCAAGTTCCTTGCTGGCAACTGCCAATGCATAGTAGATCGAGTAGGAACCACCACTGTCATGTCGTGTTAGTACCTGGACATGTCAGGTCGGCCTGGCATCTGCCGGAAACTCACTGGGCTGGAGACAACAATTAGCTCATGCGAACGCGTTGATAAAACATCGAGACAAACCTCCAATAGCTATTTATTCCCAGGGAACGTCAGCAAATCTGTACAAGACGTAAGATATGGGTTTAGGTGGTCGCGCACCATTTCGGCGTCGAATGGTGGATGGCGCCCTCGAAACTACGATTGGGCCGCGTTTAAGCGCATCCGAGTTTCCCCAGTCCATTGGCAGAGGGTTGATTCCAATCTGCTTGGGATAGGTTCTGACACATGTTAACTATCAAGTTTCGAGCAGCAGAGTCGCTAGAAAGGGTGGTGCTCACGTCAAAATAATACGAGACGTGCCCGTCGAGGCAACCGGGGAAGACGACAATGCCGTCTGCGACCCAGTAGCCTTGATCGCGGAGTCTGCCAGAGTAGCCTCAGCCGCCTCTGGCTCCTTCTCGGTCATTAACAGCGTGGTTGCAGAGCCGGACGTGCCCTCAGTATCGGCAACTATCTTGCCCGGTAGGGCCCCGAGTGCATTGAGAAGGAGGGATTGCGTCTGTTGGATGTCTCGAAGAGCATCCAAGACGTTTTGGTCCTGGCCGTTTGGCTCCATGGTGAAGCTGAAGGGGCGCGTGGTCGAAATAGTCTACTGCTACAAATGGAAGTATGACTGAGGATGTACAGTTTGAGTAACCGCGGGTGCGAACTTGGAGACGACGAGGAGTGAACGAAGTTCCAGTAGCGTACGGAGGAGAGTATCTAGGTTAAGAAAGCTTCTTCGTCGAGATGGTAGAAAAATAATGGGACGAAAAAAGGATGAAAAGAGTCGAGAAAGGAGGAAAAGAAAGAGAAGAACGGGGGAGAGAATGGGGAGAAGGGAGAAGGGCGGTCGATAAGTTAAAGGGATGAATACAAGGCAGTACCCTCATGTATTCATGTACCTGCCGTACCTGCCGTATCCTGAGACCTAACCCGCTCACCTCGCACCAATTTACGTCAGGGTATCACGCGGAAACGCACACCGACCAAAATACTGACGGTGAGCAGCTCGATTACTGGGGCTGGGCATGGCCTACCGATGCAGGCCCGACTCTCAAGTACCGCCATCATGACTTGTAAAAGGAAGGCTCGATTCCAATTGGTTCACGTGTTGCCAGCATGCTCATAGCCCCTTTCCTGGGCATTCCAAGCATTCGCAACCTGGCGTTTTTAGAATCCTCCAACCTCGGACTCGACGGGAGCTTCCCAACACCCAACTGATAGGGCAGGTTGCAGCTATCGAATCCGACTGAGCAGTCACCCCTGCCTTCGCACCTCGACATACACAGCACCAAGAATCTCTCCAGGCACGATAAGAACCACATGATAGCCGGAAAGGCGGGATGGTGAGCTTCAAAGGCCAAGCCCCACCACGGGTGATGGAAGCTACCCCGCCAAATCGCAACCCCCTGCAGGACGATGGAGCACCAGTTCCAGGCCTTATCTTGATGAGAATGCACAAAGTCGGAAACGTGGCTCAGGAATAAAAGAGGAAGGAGGAGATAAATCCCCGGTCCCCTCTCTCTCTCTCGATTCCCACCATCAGCTCTCGCTGCACCGGCATTGACATGTTATTATTGAGACCGACTCGGGGAAGCAGGCGTATCTTCCAGGTCGTTCCAAGCCTTTGTGTGTTTCTTCGCAAGCCCAATGGATCCAGGTTCAGATCACCTGCCCCAAAGCTCAGGCCCAACGAGAGCGGGTCGGGGGCGTGCAGCGATCCTGGTTGAATTGATAGGTACCGGCCTGGCTCCGGACCTCGGAGGTCGGCGCCTCCCCTGGGAGGTACCCAAGTGCTCATGCACCAGCGGGGCTGCAGGCAAGCACCGACCATGCGAAGTACCGAATGTCTGTGACGGCGCGAGCACGAAGTACCTCTGGGAGGCAGTGTGTAGGCTGTGAGCAAGTGCACGTGCACAACGGGAGACAGTTGCCGATAAGATAACGGGCACTACCCTGTCGCGCGCATTCGTTTTGCGCCAGAAGGCTCTCAGCCCAACATCAACCCGCACGACATCCTTCCAAGTCCAGGCGCATCCGTCTGGCGACATCACCATGGGCAAGCGCAAGAAGGCTTCAAGTAAGCCTATGGGCCCTAGAAAGGTGCGATAGAAAGCCAGACACCTCCGCGCATCCACGCTAACTTCCTACGCGCCGCAGTCCGACCCGTTACCAACCACCTTTACCTGTCTATTCTGCAATCACGAAAAGGCCGTCACAGTCAAGTTGGACAAGAAAGCCGGTGTTGGACAGCTCGACTGCCGAATTTGCGGACAGAAGTTTCAGTGTGCCGTTAATTGTATGCCCCGCGCGCGTCTTTTGACGTCCAGTCGCATTTGGCCCGGCTAACAACATCCCAGACCTGTCCGCTGCCGTCGACGTCTACGGCGAATGGGTAGATGCAGCTGGTATGGCTCAGCAATCACCTTTTCACTTCTTTCATCGATGCGCTAACGCGACTTTACAGAGGCCGTGGCCAAGACGGACAATGAGAAGGCTGGCTACGCCGGCAACGCTCGAGCATCGGGATCCGGACGCACAGCGGGCGGTCGATCGGCGGTCGAAGATGATTACGACGATAGACGGTCTTATGATGGCGATGGAGTTGTGGCAGATGACGATGAATATTGAGCCCCGATTGAACTACAACTGCTCCAAAATCCAATACGTGTTCCGAGCAACAACCAACGCCACATCCGCTTGCTCCACCATAAATCCAACCACCGCAACATCCTCCGCGTTAAATGGTATAGAACCTGTCTCCGAAGTCTCCGAGGCCGGGAACGATGTAGCTGTTGAGAGATTAGCATGCGCATGGATGAGCAGAGGGCGTCATACTTCTTCTCGTCCAAACCCTACAATATCGGTCAGTCGAGGAATAGGAATAGCAAGTGGACATGACATGTACGTACCTGGTCAATAAAAGACGTTACGACTCTCAAACGAGGAAACTTGGCAGCAAAGGCCCTGACGCCCTGGGGGCTAGCAATAAGGTTCAGGAACAAAATATGATCCTCAGGGACGCCCCGGGATTTGAGAACTTCGACTGCCATGGTGGCCGATCCGCCTGTAATGGATCATGTCAGGATGCTGCCAGTGCACGCGTGGGAGAGATTAGATGCTTCTCTTACCTGTCGCAAACATTGGGTCTAAGAGAAGCACCCAACGGCTGGCGATATCCTCGGGCAGCTTGTCATAGAACAATTTGGGCTGCGCCGTCTCTTCGTCTCGCTGGATCAGGATCTTACCGATTCGAACGGATCGACAACAGTCACGAAGACCCTGTTCCATGGCCTCGCCAGCTCGCATGATAGACACACCACAGATCTTGCCTTGGAACATGAGTCCGTTGTAGGTCCGGCCTACCGGGGTGGTAACAGCGTGCTCGATGACGGGCAGATGGTTCAAGCCCTCCTCGACTAGCAATCGAATGATGCGGTTGGAGTAGAAAATGAAGTCGCCGCGGTCCGTGTTTTTACTACGAATCATGCTGAACCAATACTTAGCTCTCATGAACAAGAGGCCACAAACGAAACAAGGAAGTGACCTACGACAGAAGAGCAATGAGCTGGGGGGTCTGGGGCAAAACATGGACGTTTTCCAAGCCCACATCGACAGAAACCGTGGCGCTGGGTTTCTGGTTTTGTGCTCGGTATTTAGGCCCGACCGATTGGGTGGGAGCTTGAGAAGCTGTCTGGTCCGACATGATGGCGAGTACCTAGGGGGGGGATGTGACAGCTTTGAGGGGCAGGAATGCTCGATGCAAAGCGGTCTGGACAAGTATAGGGGATGTGGAAGTTATCAACCAAAAGTTACAAGAGAGAATGAGATCAATGAGGCGTTGTGACAATGTTTCCAGCTGTGGGGGAGAGGAGAGCACAACACAACCTGGAAGCTTGACAAGAGTTGTCGCTGGGTTTTATCGATGCCGCTTATATGCGCGAACCGGGGTTTCGGAGGGGCTACAGGGCAGCGTCCGCAGCGGCAGCGCGGGGAGCGCCGGCGGGCGATGATGGAGGCGCGTAGCCAAGCCTTTAGCGGTCTATGTACATTCCACCCAACGATAAGGCAACGTGGTGGATTGGCTATCGGGCTTTGCCAGGAACGATACGAGGCAATATATTTGGCAGTGCTAACTTGGGAGTAGTAATGCTTATGCCTAAAAAGTTAGAATGTGCCTTCGCACACTCTGTCATATAGGTACCCTATCTGAGCTAAGCCAGTCGGCGGCGACCTGGTTTGGATTTGCCTTCTCCACATTGGCTGGCAATGGTGAAGGTGTTTGTCCATGGACCTTCGTTTGCAGTATGTAGCTCTACCTCATTTTCAAGACTCCAACACAGCCTTGCTCCCGGCGGAGTTGTCGAGCTGGTCATTAGGCCTTATGCCTATCTCCGGGCCGTTGTTTGCACCGCCCACAAGCCAACGGTGTCTCTGTTAGCGACATGTTAAGCGGGGGCTCATGCCGTTGCCAACTTTATCGCGACTGATCCCCGCGACAAGCGTGGTCGTGCTAATTCGCTACGTACCCGCTGACTTTGACATAACATCAACCGCGGATCCTTGAATCCATCAACGCGGGCCGGCCTTCCCCAAACCTCATTCCAATCTCACCGTTTGCATCATCCTAGCCTCCTGGCGCGTCGCCCAACTCCCCATTACCATTTCACGCCGCTCTCGCTCCCTATTGGCGGCGCGATAGCCTTTGCCACGGCCCAATCCCATCTTGCTTCCCATGGACGAGACCGGCTTCTTGTCACTGGGCATCTGACACAGCCTGAAGCCATGGCATCGCGAACGGGCCCATCTATGCCCGGACGGGGGAGGCCGCTCACTTATGGAAAGGCATCACGCAAGCGACATCTCGACTCTATTCCTCTACGCACCGCCGAGACGCATTCTTCATCGTCAGATCGCCCCGCCGCTCCTCGCGCAGAAGATGTCGCAAGACCACCGAGACCGCGCCCGACCACCGATTCATCGCCAAAACCCTCTGCCGGCAGTCATTCAAGCTCACAGATCAGTCGAGATCGCGTGGGCACCCCGCAAGGCCGCAATTCACAGCCCCGAGACGATGCAAGTTCCAGGAAACGGAAACGCCCTCAAACCACCTCTTCAACCACGCTCGACGATAAAACCTCGACCGCCTCCCCCAGCCGTCTTAAACCCCCCATCGCATCATCACGACCTCGAATAGTTGCGCCCATGAAGACAAGTTCGAGCAGCCTGGGGATTTCACGGCGCATCATGAACACGGAGAATAAGAAAATCGTCCCAGCCCGATCCCGCTCTGTGGATGGCGCGTCACCCAGCCCACTCAGAAGGAAACCTCCTTTAGGGACGACTGTACCTAGTCTCAAAAAGGCAGAAAGCCAAGGGTCAAATGCCGGCACGCGCCGTCCTCGGTTGATCGATGCTCTCGCAGCTCAGAGGCCCAGTAGCCCCGACTCAGACTCGTCCATGGGAGACGATGAACCTACACAATCGTCTCTCTTTAGCGGGCCGGCAACGCCTTCTCAGCGAGCGCCTACCTTGGCTCGAGACGATTCGATTACACGGCCAAGAGCCCGTCCTGGGACGGTGTCGCATGGGAAGAGGGTGAAATTCACTTATGGAGAGAGCCGGTCGATCCTCAACGATTCCCAGAAGACGACCGATTCCGGGGTGGCTAGTTGTGAGGACGAGCTTGACGCTTTATTGGCCACTCCTCCAGAGCTCTCGCAGCCGGACCCATTCTCGTTTGGCGACGATGATTTGGATGAGGACGGAGACGTCCGGCCTGCGATCAAGAGCGTGCACGAACTACGTCGAGCCGGAGCTAACAATCGATTTGCCGACGAAATGGAAGACCTTCTTGCCAGGATAGGAAACCCAAGTAACGGACCTTCGTCTATGAGGAGGAATGCGCTGCTCGAACTAGCCCAAAAGCTGCAACGCAAAGACTTCATCGCCCAGTTCCGCGATCATGCCACCCGCGATAAAGTCGCCGTCAACATTGGCGAGGAAGAGGACGTCGTCAGCGCCTTTGCCCTCGTGTCCATTTTGATCACCTTTCTGAATTTCAACTCTGCAGCCCATCTCATTCCCCAGCTTTCCCAAGACGGTCTGGGGAAGATGTTGGGTCGCCTCCTCCTTATTCCCGAAGATATCGGCGAACTCGCGGCTCAAAAGAAGACGAGACTTTCGGGGGCCAGCAGGAAATCTTTGGGCGAAGTCAGGACGTCCATGATGCGCAAGGACATGTGGCAGGGCCGGCGCCTTGAGAAGCTGTCTCCTCAGACCCTCGCCCTGCAACTACTCCATGTTCTCTGCCGCATAGATCCAGGATACTCTTCAGGTGTGGTTAAGGACGCTAAGAACGAACTCATCCTTACTATGGCTGGTTATGCTGACGACGATCTGGGCGAAAACACCGACTTTGCTCTCGTCGTCTCTATTCTCGAATCACAATCCACTCTAACCATGGACGGCGACAGCGACGTTTCCTGGATCCTGTACGAGACGTCAAAGGTCGCGCGGTTCTTATCAAATGCCCTTCGCTCGTGGTCCGAAAAGCCTTCCGAATTGCAATCCAAACTGCTCAAGTTGGCCATCAACACGTCGAACACGGCTCAGGGAGCAGCGGGGCTCAATGATGGAGTTTTGCTTTCAAGATTGTCGACTCAAATTTGTTTGGGGTTCAAGTCCGCACAGGAAGCGGTCACGAATCGACGTCTCCGAAGCGAGACGTACGATGGGCTGCTGCTGATTTTGGGAGTGGCGATCAATATCGTGGAGCACTGTGCGCCGGCTCGAGAAAACGTGGATGGCGAGTCTCTCGAGGGCCTGATGGCTCTCTACTTGCAAAACCAGGCATCGACAAGCGAGGTGAGCGAATACGGAGCAAGGTCCCGATAGTTTCGACGCTAACAATGCTGCAGGCTGACTCGGTAGAAAAGTCCCAACTCAGCGTGGCGGTCGGGTATCTCGCCGTCCTCCTTGGTTACCTGTCCCTGGTTGGGCCGGTCCGACGGCGGTTGACGGACAGGACAGGAGGAAAAGGGGTTTCGGGTCTCATTGGATCGATCCAAGAATTCATTCGTATGTACAGATCTGTTGACAGCAAGGTGCATGAGCTGGAGGGTCTGGTCATTGATCTCCAGCAACTACGACGGATGCCAGGATGAAAGAGGGCGCAAGGATAGATTCCGCTTAGAGTTCGCATTCCGTATCACCTGGTCTTGTCACGCCTACCCAGTATCCGTACAATCATACGGGATGAACACCAAATGCCCAGGACGTAGCGGCCTCTCGTGATGTTGTCCTCACCTGAAGCTGAGACGGACATGCGCCGGTGACGGTCCCTCGATATAAGCATACCGGTTCGGTGGCGGGGAGGACCCTGGGCGATTTAGGAACCGAACCCAGCGTTCGAGGACGGCCTATGATGCAAGGGCTTCAAGGAAGGAGGGGAAGGGGGAGGGGCCTCAGATTTCAGAATGGAGGGGCGCGGTGGGGCAAAATACATTCCAGTTGCACAATAGCACCCCGTCCACCCGCTTCTAGCATTAGCATCAGCACCAAACACTCGGCTCAACCAGCAGCATACAACACACGGCGGCGCTGCAGTACGTACCGCCGAGCAAGTGCATCTTCGTCCGCCTCCTTGACTTTGGCAGAAATCCTGAGCAGCCTCCATCGCCAGAGAGCCTCCACCTTTCATCTTCTCCGTTCCTCTCTCCCCAAACACTACGGCTGCGCAATCGCAGTCGCTCCAGATTCACAATGCCTTCTCCTAAACAAAGAAAGGTCGCCATTGTCGGTAGCAGGTCCGTCGGTAAGTGTTTTTCCCATTCGGCGCACGTATGAGTCTCCATGGCTGTTGGTTTTTTTTCTTTCTCTTTTTTCACAGAAATATTAACTTCCAGCAGGCAAGTCGTCCCTCGCGGTGCGGTTCGTAGACGGACACTTCGTCGATAGCTACTACCCGACCATTGAGAATACCTTCAGCAAGACGATTCGTTACAAGGGACAGGACTTTGCGACGGAAATCGTTGACACGGCTGGCCAGGATGAGTACAGCATCCTCAACTCGAAGCACTTCATTGGAATTCATGGGTACATGCTTGTCTATTCCGTATCGTCTCTGCCCTCGTTCGAAATGGTCCAGGTCATTCGCGAGAAGATTCTCAGCCACCTGGTAAGAGCCTCCCACAGCACAAGATGGCCGAGGTTGCTAACCTGAGGTTTCCAGGGCACCGAGTCGGTTCCAATCGTCATCGTCGGCAACAAGAGCGACCTTCGACCCGAGCAGCGCCAAGTCACCGCCGAGGACGGGCAAAAGCTCTCCGAGAAGATCCAGTGCGGGTGGACGGAAGCGAGCGCGCGATACAACGAGAACGTCGGCAAGGCGTTCGAGATACTCATTGGCCAGATTGAGAAGTCGCAGAACCCCGGCGAGGCCCCGGAGAAGAGCAATTGCCACCTCATGTAGAAGAATCTCGATAACGCACGCCGCCCAACCCCGGGTCATCAATCACCACAATCCACGCCGCCACTCGAAGGCGCGAAGCCACCACCGCAACACCAACAGATTTGAACAGGGTCAGGCCCAGAAGGATACAGGACGGGCACATGGACAGGCTTTCTACGGGCGCACGATGATATTTTGTCTTGTTTTTGTCCGGAGTACTTTGCCTTATCTTGCACACACCAGGGCCTACGAAATAGAATATACGGTTTATTTATTTTTTTCACCACCTGGAAACCAATGCCGGCACTGAGTCACTTCGGCCGAGACGCCGAAGACGTCAGCTGGAGCGGTTGTGACTTCAGACTTCACGCCTCACCAGGCAAAAATGGCTGCGAGTCATCAGTCGGCTTGCCACGGCTCCTGCCAAGTCGATTGACGGCATTGGGCATCTTCATCATCACCAGCTCTTCTCTCTTCGGGCCGGTTCTTATTCGTGATCAAGCGGAATGTCATGTCCGACAAAATTGGTCATGTACTTCGGACGCACGCGGCCACACCTCTCCTCGCCCAGCACAATTCCGCTACGACCCCGGCCAAAAACATGGCATCATCATGTGAATGCCCGGCGGGTTGACTGGGCTAACCCAGTTGGGCATCCGTCCCGCAATCGGCAGCTCGCTGAAGAATAAGACGCTTAGGTAAGTACATGAGCTTTCCATTACATTGGTATCCCCGTTAGTTGCATAGGGAGTCCCAAGTCCAGGGCAATCTGTTGAACTCAGCCCCTGTGACGATTCCGCAAGCAAGGTGAGCGTTATGTATCGCGATAGGGTCATGTCACAGTTATTCGTACAACGTCGAGATTCACCTACCAAATCGTCCGCTCCGCCAGTAATTGCAACAAGTACTCAGTGACGAGGCCTCACTGGCAAGTGTGACAAAATGCAGGTATGTGTGCCACACCACCGTCTTGGTGTTACGTGGGCTGCCTGTCTAAGCCGCAAGTCAACCTCACGCGCCTCACAATCGTCGCTCTAAGCCTCACTTTCACCAACCTCTCTTCAACCTCTGTTTTCCCACACCGTCTCTGATTCAACCCCAAGACTGAAACCACGTCTCAGTTCAAATTCTTGTCCCACGACCCCATTTCCCTACGCTTCGTGCATCTCCTCCATTGTCGACCCAAGTTTGTTGAGTGCCTAGAAAAACCACACCATTCTGCCTAACTCCCATGGATTACCTTATTGCTGAGTGCCCTTTTTGCGGCTTCGAGGCCAGAGAGGGAGCCAACGAGCTTCTCATAGTGCGCATGGGTCATTGTTGAATATTCCCTCGTTTGTGAGCTGACACGGCGTCTACAGCACATCGAAGCGAGACACCCCGAGGGCGAGTCGCCTCCACCACCCGCAAACATCACCGAAGAAGGGTCTCTATCTCTATGCCCTCACAGCGGCTGTGGAGAGTTTGTCGCCAAGGATGATTTTGCGCTCCACCTTCAACTCCATGAACTCGAAGGCCGTGATGGTCCTGCGGACGTGACTGAGCAGGTCCAGCCAGAGACGCTTGAGATTGAGGTGATAGAGGCCAGGAGGAGCTCTTCGCACCGACGCCGCAGACGGCGACGTGAGAAGCACAGTCCGCCTCCGGGGGCATGGGAGAACTTCCTCACCCTTCTAGCGGGAAAGCCACCACGAAAAAGAGAATCTTCCCAGAGAGAATCTTCTCATCGTAGGAGCCACAAGTCAAAGGGGCTAACTTCGAGTAGACCAGCCCCGGAAGAGTCTTCTCGAAGGGAGTTGGCCCCCGCAACGGAGGAACCGAGAGAGTCTTCTTCAACGGGCTTGTCCGCCAGAAGGGAGGATCCGGGAGAGTCTTCTTCATCAGGCCAATCCGGGACCCAGGGTCGGCAAGTTTCCCGGCTCGGGGTTCGTTCATCTCTCCCGATCCATGTGTTCTGCTCATTAACTGGAAACTGCAGAAATCCGAGCTCGGGCAGTACGCACACGAGGATAAGATGCCTTCGTGGCTCGTCAGGCTCCTCAAGGAAGAGGGACAGGTCATTAGTAATGGTGAGGCCTTTCACCAAAACTCTTCCTCCGTGTGCGTCCACGTCTCACATTTCACGTAGGCATCATGGAGGTTCTAAGCCAGCTCCTCGAACAGTGTCCCTCAACCCAAGTCGCCTATCTCTGTCATCAGGAAGTGCAACACATCTCCAAGTTGCGTCGAGAGGGTATGCCAACGGATGCGCTCAAGCCCCCAACTGCGAGACTGACATGAGTTGGCAGGTAGCTTCTGCGGATACCGAAACATTCAGATGCTCATCTCGCACATCATCGGTGCGCAAAAGAGGGGCCACGAGGCCTTTGGCGAGACGTTTCCATCCATCTTCGAGGTTCAAGACCTCATCGAGAACGCTTGGGACATGGGACTGCACGCGCAAGGCCGCATCGAGACGGGAGGCGTTAAGGGGACTCGCAAGTACATCGGTACACCAGAAGTATTCACTCCTCGCCCTCCGACTATACATACACGTCGTTGACAGCGAGCAGGCACATGCAGTCTTTTGCAGCTTGAACATACCGTACGGCTCCAACATGCTGCCCTCAACAATCACATGACTAACTGTCACTACAGGTGCTCCCTCCAGGCCTTCAAGGACCCAGAGCGAGGCAGGGCAATGCGCAACCTTTTCGAAGCCGTCGAGGCGTACTTTAAGAGCGGTATTGACAACGTGGAGGATCGAATCCATCTCACTTCTCTACCGCCAATCTACTTTCAGCGCTCAGGTAAATAAAAGATGTGGTAAAGGATGGCATCGTGGCTAACATTTCCTCAAGGACATTCTTTGACAATCGTTGGCTTCGAGAGACAGGTGGACGGCGCCGTCAATCTTCTAGTATTCGACCCGAGTTTCCGTGACTCGATCAAGATCAATCAACTCGTCGGAAAGGTATTCCGCCACAGAACGTCCAAAGTCGACGAGGCATTGGATCCCTACCGTCGGGGGGCTCGCTATCTCCGCCCGTACAACGCATTCGAATTGCTCTAGTGAGAACTTCAACCCATGGTTGGTCGTGCGCTGCAGAGGTACTGACCACATGCAAAACAGCCTGACGCCTCATGCCCCGGCCATGCCGTAATATCAGCGAGTCTAGTTAGCTGCAGTCTGCTCCTTAAACCAAGCTCGAAGTTTGGCGAGGGCGAGGCTGCGGTGGGAGATCTTGTTCTTTTCCGACTTTTCCATCTCGGCGAACCTGCGGAGAGTAAGTATTTCGACGACTCGGCTTAAAGAGAGTTTGGGGAAGCGCACGTTTGGCCCTCGTATTCGAACACTGCATCCCAGCCTGTATTCCAACTGTCAGCTTCCCTCGTCTTATTGAATTAGACAGCTTGGGGTGTCTCACCAAAGTCGGCAGGACCCCGAGCAGGCACAATCTTGCCCTAGAAGGAGTGTGAGTTGGGGATCTACTTGGCACATGGGAGAAAGGTATAGATACCGGACAGCGTCCCTGGAAGAGGATGACTTCTTTGCCGGGCCCAGCGCAGTAGCCAAAGGTGCAGACCGCCTCGGCAGATTTATCCGGGTACGCGGCCAGGAGGTTATTCAGGCCCTCGTGTCCGAGGGAGGTCAGGAACCATTTACTACGACGCGATTAGACAGAATTTATAGAGAAAACCCGCCGGTCGGGTTTCCAAAGACGACGTACATGTATGGACCGGGCAGTCCCTTGAGAGCATTGAAGCAGAGCGCGGTGTCCTCGACGAGAACAGGGCCTTGGACCTACTGTCACTGAGTATACATGAATCGAGCAGGGTCTTGGGCAATTCAAGTGAGACTTACCATTTCAGCAGCCCGGCGACATTTGGATTCAGAGACCTCCTCCAGGTTTCCTTGAACTTCCTCGAGGTCCAGAGACTGGCTTTGGACTTCAATCTCGTCTTGGAGAATGGCCTTGACTTCTCGAAGCTTGTTGGCGTTGCCAGTGATAAAGTTGACGACGGGTGCCATTTTTGAGAGGGGTTTCGATTGTCGATGGAAAGTACCTTTGGATGCCAAAACGGAAGATGCTCGTAAACTGAGGTGGCGACTGCTTAGAAAAGAACAGGAGGGTTCGATGGATGATAATGGCTCTGGGTTGCTCCACGGTTGCAACACAGGCGATAAATCCACCAGAATGTGTGAAATATGCATTTCCCGGGGCATGCCAAATCCCAACCACGACGAATTCTTTCCTCTTGTGCTTCACGTGTATTAGTCAGAAGCGAGCTTCTACTCTCTTTTTCAAGGGTTCTAATAAAAACCAGAAAATTCACTTTTTTAATTCCCTTCCCCTTTCCCATCTACGCCCAGCCGTGAAACAAAAACACACAAAAGAAGAAAGAATATCTAAGAAATCGCTGGGCTAGTTGCCCTCGTTATCCTTCTTCCACTGCGTCAACCACGCCTCGATGCGATCCAGATTGGAATCCATCTCTTCCAGCCCGTTACTCGTCAACTCAATGACAATCTCCTCGTCAAACGACTCGCGCGCCTCCTGCAAGAGCACCTCCATGATTTCCGAGTCGAGGTTCTCCTGAAGCTTGGACTCGGGATAGTTTCTAGAAACCAAAATGAGAATGGAACGAAGAGTTTGGAAAAAAATAAGATAGTAAAACTCACCGTGCCTTCAACCGGTCATACAGCGTCGTCGAATCGACCCGCAGCACCACCACCAGATCGATCCAGCTGCGCGGGAACAAGTCGCAGGCGTGCCAGTCGATAATGTACCCGCCCGTCTTGACGTCGTCCTCGATGGCGTCGAGCAGCTTGTCCTCGTCGACGATATAGCTGTGGTACTCATCGCTCCAGCCCTCGTGGCAGTCCTTGTCCTTGACCACCTGGTTCACCGAAAGGTGGCGCAGGCCCGTCCGCTCGGCCAGGCTCTCGCAGTGCGTGGTCTTGCCGACGCCGGGCGTGCCCGTGATGATGATGTTTGGTGAGGTGCGCATGATATAAACAATAAAAAGATCAGTGACGTTGTTGGTTGCCTGTGGCTGTGTGGTTGCGATGCCTTCCGGGCGTGCTCCAACTCACTCATAGGCAGGGAGAATTTGGTGGCCCTGCCCAAAAGTTCGATTTATGCGTGTATCGGGGTCGTCCGGAGCGGGCCGTCCGAGTCGAGTCGGCGTCGGCGCACCGCCCCGGGAGATCAAAGCCTTAAGAGACGACCAAGACAAGGAGGCACATGTGCAATGAGTTGTGATCAGTCAAACATTAACAATAATTCGTCCCGCCTCACTCTCTCCAACCTTTCCCCCCCCCCATCCTCTCCAAATGCG